>VXBQ01000649.1:677913-695384 GCA_013400175.1 Phainopepla nitens | reverse complement strand
TCCTTTCTCCTTTTTTTTTTTTTTTTTTTTTTTTTTTTTTTTTGCTTTAAGGCAAACAGTTTATTTCAAGAGGAGTATGGTGTAGTTGAGTGGGTAGCGAATGACATGATTTGGTCTCTCAAGAGTTGTAGCATTCAGAAAAAAAAGAAACTAAAATTTTTTTGAAAGAGTCGAAAATCATTTATTCGTATGTTTTTGCCACAGAGAAAGCTCTGCTAGTTTCTAAGCCAAATAATCTGTGCCATGTGTCCAGCCTCTCTCTTCTGTCTGTCACGTTTCTAGTTAACCTTGTTAACTGGCTTAGTGGAAAAACACTGGTGTAATGTAACAGAGGCAGTGACCTGCCAGATGACCTATGCAGATCAGATGAAGAATATCAATTTCAGGGTTGATTGGGGGTGTGAATAGGACCACAACTGCTAATAAAAACTAGGATTTTTTACAATCACACCCTCACAGCAAAGCAGTAGCCTTCTGAGGAACTGGGAACTGAACTGAACTGAACTGCAGATGAGAATGCAAGTGTTCACATACCAGAAGAGAAAAAAGTTTACTGAAAGGGCAAATAGTAAGGCTGTCAGAGAGCTAGGATTACTTGTTTAAATGGCATTCTGGGTTAGGAAGCAGCTGGTCTTGAATAAGCAAATAATGCTTAGAAATGAGTATTGTGCTCTGTAAACATGGTGATATACAGGAGTTAAAGGATTTAATGACCAAAAAGATATTGCAGAGTTCTCTAGTTTTCTGCTGGTAAAACATGCAACCTGTGAATATTTAAGTAACATGACATTACACTTCACAAGCGTTACATGAATGAAAACTGTCCCCAGAAATATCTTTTTGGCATAGTATAGTTTGAATACACTTTTGCTCCTGGCAGTGGATCAAATTTGCCAAGTTTATATGTTAGAAGGTTTCGTAACAGCCCTGTTTTCTAGGTGGAGAATTTGAAGGCTCTGCTAAACTGCATACTGAGGTACCTTTCCTTAAGGAGAAATGAATTAGCTACAGTGGTTTGGTGTCCTCTTTTCTTTAGTGTCTCAACAAGACAGTTTATTCCTGCACACTTTTACTCAAGCACTACTTGGATGGGTGAAAACAGAGCCTCTCTCCCTCTCCTCATTTTGCCTGTGCACTGTGGAGAAGGGCCAGGCATGCTCATGAGAATTTTTTCTTACTAACATCCAAGGAGTTCTGTAGACCTGGTGGAAACACATGTGGTTTAGATATTTTGGAAGCAGGGAAAAAAGGAAAAAATGAAAGATTTATGAGTTATGCCATACTTTTCAGCCACTTTATAGAACAAGTGGAAGTTTGCATTTATTCCAAAATGTAAATGGAATATAGCTTGTTTCAGAAGTAATTCTGTTTTGCCTTTCCCAGCCAACTAGTTGTTCCAGGCAATGGGAAGTACATGTGCTATACCACATAGGAAGAACTGGTAACAGTGAAGTGATTAGTCGGTAAATCCCAGCAAAAGAATCCCCGATCTTATCACTACATTACTCTGCTTTCTTTCTTCAAAGAGGTCAAAACCACAATTAACTATGCAGAGGTATAACTAAACAGTTCTCAGCTGGCTTATGTAGAAACATAATTAGGAACCTGGGTCATTGCAGGGCCATAGCTCCTATTGTCCCTTTTAAAATTCTTCATCATCATCTGAAATACGTCTTTGGCATACATTTACTCCCTATTATATCTGTGCAAAAGCCTCCACCCAGATGTCTTGTTACAGTTTAGCTTAAATAGCTCATGTCCTGCCCTGCTGTTTATATCTCTGACAAGTTACTCTCAGTCCTCTCTTTGCTGAAAGGCCTTCTCTTTTTTTCAATGTTTTAAATATAATAAAAATAATTATTTAGGCAGTGTTAATAATGCATGATAGAATAAAAAAAAATTTTTAAAAACCCTCACAAATACACAAAAAAAACCAAAGAAAACAAAACAAAACCAAAACCCAAAACCAACTGCAACCAAAAAAGAGAATAAACCACCCACAAATTCAGTTGACATTAGTATGCATAGTTTGATTCTGGCTTGTGCCAGGCAGAGATCTCCATGAGAGGTGCCTCCCTGACTGGATGCTCTCCAGATGGTTCTTTTAGCATTACGTTTTATGGGATCCCATGTGCTGTAAATCTCTGGAGCCTGAACACAGTGCTAGCACTGCTTCTAGCTGTGTGCTCTGAAATATGTTCTTCCCAAGTGCTTAGCGCACATATGACACCCTTCTGTGAAGTCAGTACCCTATAGCTCAGTGCCAAGGCACAAAAATCTGTGTGGGCTGCCCTGATGTGGACTGGAAAGTATGCAGCCCAGCATCAAAAGTCACATCCAAACACTGTAATTTCATAATATGTCAATTTAATAGCATGATATCAGTTGGAGACTACAAGTGGTGCATAGAAAGATTTCCCAAATTACCACAACTTGTAGGAAAACATTTGAAAGCTTGATTACAATAAATGATTATAGGCTAGATCAAGCATCAAGATTTATAACCCCGCCCTAAATATTAAAAAAATAAATAAATAAATAAACCCCCAAATCCCCAAACAACCCCATAACACTTTAGAATTTTAGAAAGCTTAAAGTGTGTGCGAGCTGTTGCACAGATATGAATTTTCCAAGTGAATAGGATCAGAGCACGAATGGAATAGAATTTATCACAGTTTGGTGCAAGCTACTTTCTCTCTGTTGCCAGTAAAGAAAAGAACACTGAAGAGCTAAATATATTCACTTCCTGAAAAGGATCATTAGAGATCTACAAGCCTTCATGGGCTTGAAGCTTTTGCTCAGAGTCACTATAGACAAGGGCTTCCCTTATTGTACAGAAAATAGAAGAAAACAGAGGTTTTCTTCTTCCCAGAAGAAGGAGAAATCTCTGTTCATTGTAATATGAGGAAAGAAGAAGGGCCAGCTGGGAATAATCTGGGTACATAACGTAAGATCAGTGAGGAAAGGTGTGTGTGCCTCCCCCCAGATTTGAACCATCCTGTTGGAAGGGAACCTCCTGTGGGAGGAGGGAGCATGAGAAGACATCCAGGCTTGGCCCTGATGCTTGGCTTCCCTGCACAACTTTGCTTCCTCTGTACTGGGCAGGAGTTTGTAGATATCTTCACCTTCACCAGTGTTATCAGGCGAATTTCCAATGCCCACATTTATGCCGAGAAACAAATTAGCACCAGGAAAATACCCCTAGCTCAGAAGCTGAGAGGTGCAGATAAGCTTGTGCGCACTTTGCTGATAGCTAGCCTCCTTTTCTAAGTTGTCATGCAACTAATTTTTAACTTTTAATTTTTAATTTCCTTCTGGGATTTCCCTCTGGTCAGACTATTTTTTGCAGTTGTGTTGTTTTGATTTGTTTCATTTTGTTTGTCTTAAGTTCAAAGTTTCTGGTGTAACATAAGAATATCACAGCAGTGATACACCTAAAGCATGAAATTGAGGGGTGGTACCTCATAAGACCCTATGCAGCATAGGTGCATCTGGGGGAAAACCCTTCTGCTCCATTTCTTTATTTTGCTTCTTCCCTGGTGGCTTTTGGGATCAGTCCCCATGGGGAAGGATTTCCAGAGCAATAAATAGGAATGGTCTTTGAGAGGGCTAAGCAGAGCAGCCCATAGGAAGAAGGGTCTAAGGACCAGCAGGATGGATGATCAGAGCTCCTGTGTCCTGGTTTGGCAGAATAGATGTGTCTGTTGGAACTGCTGGCCTGCATAACAAACACAGAGAGGCTTGAAATAAGGCAAAGGTTTTCAGAATTTATTGTCAGTTTCACTATTGATACCAAAATACACACATGACTTTGGACTAAAATAAGAGCTGCTTTAGAGATTATCTTTTTGTTAACCATTTTAGTAAAAAATTGCTTGTTTTTTGGACTTTGTCTGAGAATCCTCTCATCTAATTTTAGATGTACATATTTAACCTATTCTTCTATATTTATATATAATCAATGAGGAAAATACAGTCTTCTTTTCCCTAAATTCTATGAAACAAAAGGCTTTTGTGGTATAACACCATTAGAATACTATAGTTTAAATGAGTGTTAATTTAAAAGTAAAATGTGGTTAAATTCCTTTCATAATTTACGATATTCCTCCGGAGATATTTCTGATAAGGTTGTTGGCGTCTACATAATATTTAAATGCAAACCACACACTAATTATTTACAAGAAGTACTACACACACAAAGATAAAATAAAAATTAAAAAAAAATCTGAAAAGCACCCTGCCTGGATTAAAGGTGAATGTTTTGGGGTTTTTTTTTCAATAAAATATAATTCACTACAGAGACTTTTATTGTGCTTGCAGCTAGTTCAAAGGATCATGTACTTTTTTTAGCACTTTCATGTAAACAGCTTAAATTCTTGCTCTTAGTGAATTGTATTTCTTTGGTGATGCATCAGGAATTTCATAAGACAATGAAACTTTATTATTTTTTGGGTATATATATATATGTAAGTATACCCACATATAGAATGTCCCAAAGCTTTTTGATCAAATCATCAAGAGGATGTGATGATCCTCAACATCTCAGAGATATGAATAATGGAAAAGGACCCTAGAGGAGGAAAGGAAGACCTTACTGGTGCCACATGTGGAGAGGAGTGTCCAATCTGACACCTGAGGGCCCCTGTGTGAGGGAGGGGTTGGGAATACCTTGATTGGCACTTGAAATATACGAGACACCAGTCACATAGTGCCAGACATCCTTAATTCTCATGAGGTTTATAAAGGCCATGGATTTACAGCAAGGAGGCAAATTTCAACAAGGTTAATAGCAAATAAACACTGAACTTCTTTGAGTGTCAGCTCTGTGCCTGAGTGCTCCAATAAATGTTTGACCTCTCTAAGACCAGAGAGATGAGGAGTTCCCAGGTGCATTATCAGCGTTACTTTAGTACAGACCTCATCTTATTCTGTCTAACTTGCAACTAAAATGGGTGTATAACAGTGAATGGTCTGTGAATGAACTCTGCTGGCTTGCACCTCTTTCTGGTCAAAATATTCTGAGTTACCCAGGATTTACTTTTTTAAACCATCTAAATTAAACCAGCTTATTTCCCCCAACCCTGGGGATCCCTAATGTGTTTCACTCAAAATAGGATTAGACATCTTAAATAGCTCATCCCAAAAATCCAGGTTGGATCATCTGAACTGTGAAAAGGAGGATTATCAGCAAATTGGTGTCTGAGTGTGTCCAATAGCCGGGGAACAGCTGGCAATTGGTGACCCTTGCAGTGGGAACAGCTGTTTGCAGAGCACACCTGGTGACGCCCCTGTTTCACTTACACTTCCATCCTCAAAGAGCAATGTGGGGATGTGCACACTGAAATGTAGCTGCCTCAGGACTGGGCAACTCTTCAGCTCCTTTGGGCACCTTGAGAAGAGAAGTTTCTAGTAGGTAGTGGTAATAGAAGGTGATGGTGTGAATTAATAAACTGGGTGTAGGCCTGTCTTTTGGGTGGTATACGCTAACCAGTCAATTTGGATAAGGTAGCTAACTTTTAGAATACTAAATTAGGGAAGATAAATATCACTCTTCAGATATATTAGTTCTGTTATTTTTACCGGTATATATGTAAAAATACCCATAAATATATAATTATGGAAGATATTTTCTCTGGACAACTTTAACTTTCAAAAACCCCAAAGATTTCAGAAAGAAAGTCTACATTTACATTGCCTCTTTGCTAATCCTGCAAGAATGAAGGAGGTAGTGGGTTTAAAGGTAATCTCTTGCTATTCTCTGACCTGGACAGATAGTGGAATCATATCATCTTGTAGTCTTTGAAATGCATGTACTTGTTCCAGAGAGAAACTTCATAATGATAAGATCACATTCTATTTCTTTAATCTCTATATCCTAAAATGACATGTTAAAATACACATGAGGAAATATACAGTATGGCATTCCTATATTGCTGTATATATTTCCATGTATGTACATATTTTTTCCTATAGTTGGATCATATATTGTAATTTTTAGAATAAAGTAACAAAAAGTCAATATGTAGAGGGTTGTAACAGGACTATTAATGGCTGAAAATTCATCATTGTGCTTGATAGGGAAATAACTGTAACAAAAAAATAATTGTTTCACACAACAACAAAAGATGTTATTAAGGGATTAATTTTGTAGTATTCTCTGAATTTGAAAAAGTAATTATGAATCAGAGATTAATTTCTCTTCAACTGAGACAAATTTATATTTTAGATGTGAGTAAAATGAAGGATTTTGACAATAGTTCTGTAATTTTCTGAAAATATTTCTTCTGACAGCAAGAATATTTATTCAAACTTGGGATTAAATTTGTTTTAAATTTGAATGTGAGGAGGGAAATTATCTTACCTTTCTATGCAACATTATCTCCTGGTCTATTGCTCAGTATTGAAGAACACTAAAGTACAATGAGTATTCAAAGGATGCTCTCAACATTATTTAAATTTAGATTAGTGTAGTTTACCCTTCATAAGAAAGGAGGATGAAATATGACCTGTTTACTGTTGGAGGATTTTTCAAGACTGATGATAAAGATATGACAAAATACTGTTGCTGGAAGTCAAAGTTACAAAACATTGAACTTGGAAATGAGATGACATGTCTTAGCAGCACAGGAGTAGCAATGCAGCTAAACACCAAACATCAAGAGTGATGGCACTTGCCATTAGGGACTTTAGAATCAGATTTCATATCATTTGAAAAGGAATTTATTGAAAAGCAATTTTTTATGTTTGATGTGTTGTGTTTGAAGAAGTATTTCTATGGCAGAAAGGGGAGGGAGGAAAGGGAGGGTTTTTGGGATAGTTCCTTTGCTTTAAGATCTCCTCCCTTTGTAGTCACTCATATAGGACTCATCCTATATGAGTCCTATATGAGTTTCATCCACTCCCTTTGTGGTTACTCATATAGGACTCAACATGTCAGGACCAAACTTTATTTAAAGTTAGCAATCAAAGATAAATCATTCTCTAAAGCATAACAGTGATTGGTTTCTCCACCTTTAGTGCCAGAGAAGCCTGCATATGTCTGTTGAAAATTTGAGGGGTTTTTTTCCTTCTGCAAAATGAAATGCTAGCTGTTGTCAAAGATGAGACAATTAATATTGTAGTCCCATGTGCTGACAGGTTATGCAGAATTTTAATTTTCAGATGGCTGACTAGTGTTAAATGATTATTTATCACTGGATTTAGGGTTATGAAGGCTTTGTTTATATTGTAAGTCTTGGTGAAGACATCTGGGTACATTCCATTATACCTCTCATGTCCACTGCCTGCCTCTTAGAACTTTGATCCAACACTGATCTCATCTCTGTTGGTGATGTGAAGCTGAGTCCATCACGTAATAAAATGACTTTGAATTCCTTTGGATGTAATACGAGTTTCTGGATGAAACTGGATGATTTGATGTTCAGTACTGATGTTCAGTAGGTCTAACTATAACAATTAAATCCCTGGCAAACTAAAAACAGGCATAAGAAATTATACAACAGCTGGCTACCCTAAATTCTTGTTCAAGAAGAAAACCTTAGAGGTCCAAATCTTCTCTCATCATTTCAAGTGATATTTCCTTACCACCTACTGTACCTTATTATTTCTGTATGAAGCTTTTACAGATCTCCTGGAAAAGAGTGTTGGTGATTTCACTTCTGTCACATCTCTTTAGGAAGATTTGTTTTTTCTGGAAAGAAATTAATTTTAAGGGAAGAGATGAACATTCCACTTAAAAATTACCAGAATTGCAGAGGTTTTATCTCTGAATATCTGGGAAGTACGGTAGATGGGTCATTAACTGGATCTGTAAGAGCAGTATGTACAATCCTCTCTAATCCCTTTGCTTGACTGTCTAAAGAAAGTAATAGTAACTCTGACTCCTTAGCTGTGATTTCTGAAGGGGTTAATCTCTTCTCTGAAGAGAATTGACAAGACCTTAATGGTCTGACTGAATGGATGCATCTAGATCTGTAGCATTCCTTTTCTTCAGTGTTTTTTCTTCTTCTAAAAGTCTCTGTCTGTTGATGTGCTGTCTGACACACAGGAGTAGACAGCTCTATTTTCAGGCCGTTGTTAGATCATATGATGAAAGATGTTGGAAAGGACAGTGATGGACTGTATGAAAAAGACAAGCCACCCTCTTGAGAAGCAATATTTATCCTATTCTAGTACCAGAGATCAGTATTAGAGGAAGAGAGGGAGCTGCAAATTGGCAGTACAATCTGCTGTATGCAATTACATGCAAAAGAAAAAGATCTCTCGAGATGAGGAAAACAGGATCTGCTCCTCTACTGAACCCAGTGTCTATTACTGGTTTATTTTTGAAAGCATTCCTTCTGCACTCACTGCAGTTAAGATTTCACCACAACGCTCAAGGCCAAGCTAGCTGACCTGGTGCCGTTCTAGGAAGTATTATATTCTTACTGCATTTCTCTCCTGAGACAGATAATAAGTTCACATCCTGAAGGTGCACCTAAATCTTTGTGCTTCTAGCCTTCTGTCAAGCTACCTATGGCATAGGTGAGAATGTGAGGGGTTTAGCCTGCTAAAGCACCCTCCACAGGCTCCCAGCATCGTGTGTCTGTTTAATCCATCACAGTGGGACGAAGGCATCGGCCATTTAGCTCAGACTGACTCTTCAAGGCTGGAAAAATGAGAGACTTAACCACACCATGGCTGTTCCTGTGTGGCCTCAGATGGCTACTTAAGCACAAAGCAGGAGGTTTCTGTGCATTTTAGAGATACCAGTGCTGCAACAATTCTATATTTATATGCTGAATGACCTCTATGATCAATAAATTCATGTACAAATAAGACAGGGTTTACCAATGACCTAGTCCCTCTTGCCTAGTAAATCTATATGAATGTCAGTTGCAAAATACTTCAGCCACAACATACAGCCATATATGTCTCAAGAGAAAAAAATTGAGGTTGGAAAGAATTTTTTTTTTTGAGGTATATAGCAGAACCTTCTGTCTGGTGAAAACAATTCATTTAAATTACTTCAAAAAAGTTTACAGCTTAAACTTTTGTTTGAATGCCGGACCACTGAGAAGTGAAATAAATGCCCATGTTGACTGATGAAGAAATATGAAGAAATACAAGTTCTTGCTGTCAGTGACTTCAGTAATTAGATCAGTTTTGATCACAGAAGTGTCTTTTGATACAGAGAATAGCTGATGATAAATTATTTCTCAGTGCAAGTGAATTTTAACTAAAACTTGGCAACTCAATCAAGAATTAATTTATTTATTTAGATATTTATTTCATTGCTAATCACATGAAGTGGTATTCTTTAATCTAAACCATACCTAAGTCGAGTTATGCTATCATTTTAAAGGTCTGAAGTTTCCTTCTGTACAATTAATTCGCAATGCATTTTACCAGTAGCACTTTAACTAATATTATTAGCTAGCAATAGGTACCTCTGTTTCTAGAAAAAATTGGATTTGCCAGCTTTGATTTGCCTAGTAACTCTCAGTTCACTGCATGATGCTTCCAGTCTTTGTTATTAATTTTCCTTGAACATTCATATGAACATTCTTTTTTCATTCAATAATATTTAAAAACTGTAAAAGTCACATAAATTTCCATTTAGCAATATATCTCATATATTCTCATGTTCTTTATCTATGGTGCATATCATTGCTACAGGTCCCACTGAGTTGAATTTGTCCTTAGCTAGAATTACAATGGCTCATTCTGCCAGCTCTGGAAATGCCCAGATTAAGGCCAAAGGAGGATCAGTGTGATATCTTTATAAAATCAAACCTTATAGCCACGTATGAAGCAACCAAAGAGGTTTACAGCTGTGTATGTACGTGACAGACTGCACCTGTAACTTGTCCCTGATCTACTCCAAGCCTTTTTACCCCCTCCTTTTGCATATAAATTAATGATGCTGGCACTTTGGTTAAAAAAAAAAAAAATCTGGTTATTTCCCAAGCATGTGGCCCATAACCATGTTTACTAACATGCAAAGCTTAACAATTTAATGATTTCATTGTTCCCTGTTCATTTCAAAACTGATCCTGTGTGTTCTAAAAAGCAGTACCATGTCACCAGGAATTCATCTCAGAATGGCTGTCTGCCAGTGCTTAAATAGACTAAAGATTTTTGAACAAAGATGAATGTCAATCTGTCCCATATTGAAAGATGAGAATTAATTGCAGGCTTCCCCTCAAAAATCATATCTACATAATAATAGAATATATAGAAGTATAAGTATCTTTCACACAAATACTTTTCTTGCAGTTGTTATTTCTCTATCAACTTAATTAAGCATTGCAAAGTAAATAAAACATGACAAACACAGCCATCTTAATTTAATTAAACCAAGAGCTTCTCATAAAAATCCAGCAAAACACATGGAAATTTTCTGAAATTGTAATGTCCAATTAATTGAACCACATATAGACATGAAAAAGATCAGTCATAAAAATTGGGCAGGTGATGTGGTTAATATTCTCATAACAAGAGGTCAGAAGGCAGCATTTCCTTTGTAATGGTAAATGATTATCATTGCTCTCCCCCAATTCCAAACTAACTTAGAAATCTCTTGTAATCAGAATCTTACTAGATTTTAGCACTCAAGCAAAAACCATTCAGTGCTAATGCATTGTTTGATCCAAAAATATTTCCATACCAGAAATAAGAAAGGCAAACTACCAGGGAGAAAAAAAACCCAACAAGCAAACAAACACCATAAAACCTAAATCCAAAAAGAAACAATCCTGTACAGTTTTTTCAAAGACATCACTGGGACAGAAAGTTAAACACATATATCTGTAAATGCATCCATTATAAACAGTGAAGCCACTTATGAGAAAAATGAGTTAATTGGATTCCCTTCAACTGTTGAGAGCTCCCACTGTTGGCTTTATGGAATTTCAGGCAGGGGAGGGAGTAAAAACATAGATACTGGGCAATTCCCATTAACTCTTAAAACAGGAGATGATGTGAGAGCATTCTTCATTGCACAGAACTGTACATTTCACCCATCTTTATTCCCCTTTACACCCTTGTTTCCTTAGCCACCTTATGGAGTAGAGCCATGCCTCATGTGTGGAAGAGCTCTCATCTGCAGTGCCAACAGCAGTGGAACCCTGGTCTGTAACTGCTCCTGTAGGAGAAATAACAATTAATTTCCTTTATTACTGCAGGACCATGGGAATTCTGTCTACTTCTTGGTGTTAGTACAGAATTTCTCTGAGACACTTCTGCATGAAAAACACTATGTAGGATTAAAATATAAATACTATAAAGGATTCTAAATATATTTTTGTTCTTGGCTATAACATTAAACTCTTAAAATTCTAATTCAATGACTATGTTGTTTTCCACTTTAATATAGCCTTGACTTTCTATACAAAGATTGCAAAAATCTATTAATTTTCAGCAATATATTTATTATTTTATGCAGTCTTTTAAGGAGAATCATGATCAAAACAAAGGTATTGTAAATTTTATCTGCATCTTTCGCCTTATATTAAAACATAATTTCAAAGAATATAATTTAGATGTCTTTGGAAGAAATAAATGGAAAACTGTCCATTCTCAGTCAGTTTAAACTGAATGAGGTTTTTATTTCAGCCAGCAGGAATCACACACAATTTTGAGCAATAGTCTTGGTTACCTAAGTCAGAAAAAAAACCATCAAAGGACTACTCTCAGGAGTCCCATTGTCAGGAAAGCAGTTTCTTCATGCAGTCAGAACAAAGAAAACTTGGATATTCCCAACTAATATTAAGGTTTCACTGTCAATATTCTTAAATTTTAGTCTATGTAAAATAAAATCCCCAATTTGAATATACATTTGAAGATCTGAGGTTTTTTTAATTTATTTAGTTTGTTTCACACACTGCTGAAATCACAGAAAAAAAGGTCAGTCAGAGAGGGAGATAACGGGAATCCAAACCTAAGTTCTTGCTAAGAGAAGAATTCATTGTGGCCTCATCCTCCAACTGTAGCTCTGCTTCATTTCCACTCTAAACTTTGAACAGCCCTCACTTAAGGGTTAGTTAAATCTGATTAAGAATGCTGCTTCTTTTGCTCAAATGGAATTTGAAATCATGGCATTTTCTGAAAACAACTTTTGCCCAAACTTTTTCAGAAATCTGTCTTTAAAATCTCCCTAAAATAAACTATTTTTACACTTGTTTATCATTTAAAAAATGCTTCTATGCTATATGATCATATAGTTGGCACAATCTGTGTAAAATTAGACATTATGTCTACTAGATACTGTGTGCACTTCTTTTACAAAGCATTGCCGAAGGCAATGAAAAAGCTTTGAAAATGCATGGCTAGCAAAGAACTTCATGTGAAAACTGTCACAGGCAGTTACACAAGAGAAGCACAAAGGTTTTGTGTTTGATTTGGCTTTGGTTTGGTTTTCTCCTTGAGCACTGAATATCAGTATCATGTGGTATCTCCATCCGTTCCTAAGTGACAACATAGTAAACTGTATCTCACCGACTCCTAGGGCAGTGGGATTTTGATGCTGTTCCCACAGATATCTAAGCCACATTAGATGTTGCAGGTCTCTTACCTGGCTCCCATCTGTAGAAGAGTAAGGATGTCTCTTGGTCCTATCACATCTGTTGGTCCTATGTGAATGTCTGACACCCCAAAGGTTTGAAATATCATTGTAAGTTTACATGCTTAGACAACTTAATTGCTCCTGCAGTGTCATGAGTACAGCAGGAAGCCCCACTGTTTTACTGAAGTCTGGGTCAAGCGTCTTGGTAATTAAAAAGCTTTTTCATTTTTTAATGAAGCATTCATTAAAAATTAACAGACCCCTGAGGGACAAAATTCATAACCAACATCCACCTGGACATAAGGCTGTTGATGTAACTTGGTCCTTCAGGTCTCTGTCTTGGGATCAGTTCTCTTGAATATCTTAATCAATGACACAGACTGTAAGATCAAGTGCACTCTCAGCAAGTTGCAGATGACACAACACTGAGGGGTGCAATGAACAAACCAGAGAAACTGGATACAGTCCTGGGCAAGCTGTACAAGCTTGAGACGTGGGCCCCTGAGGACCTCAGGAAGTTCAACAGGTACAAGGTACTGCACAGGGTTAGGATAACCCCCAGTATCAATACAGGCTGGGGGATGAACAGACCTCTTGCATCAATCTAAAAGACAAGATTGTTTTGTCTTTGTAAAATGGTTCCTAATCCTGTTTAAATTTGTCCTAGAAAAGCTGTAGGTCTGATTTTTTTTTTCCTTTGTCTGCCTTTCCTTCCATCAACCAACCTGTCAGCTCTTTTGTTTCTTTGGTTTTAATTTCTGGAAGAACCACCCTGTCAGGGGGTTAAAAAAATGAGAAAAGACAAAGCAGCTCTTTTCTAAGTGATATGCAAGATTTTGCTAAAGTTCTTACTAGCAGTACAAGATAATATGTTGCAAAGTTCATTCAAATATAATATATATGAGAGTTTATGATTCTAGCTTATGTGTACAGATGGCTTGTTTCAACATTGTTATGTTCTTGTATGTGTTATTACATTACTATAAAAACATCCTTCATATCAAGAAACACTTTTATAGGTGGTAAAATGAATACAAAATCCCATGGTTTTTGTCTTGATGAGAACCCTGTTAATAAAATAACAGAGAAAGAGATAATAAGGAAAATTTCTGGGAAAGTACAATGCAAAGAATTTTTTATTGCAGATTTGTGAGATAACATTTTACCTAAAGAGTTTTATTTACCACACTTGCCAGATTTCAGTCCTAATGTATGTTAGCTATAGTCACAACAATATACCTATATTTTAGTAGCTGAAATAAAGGTTTATAAAATATACCAAACACTTAAGGAGAATATCCTTGCAATCATAGATATGGAGAGTATCAAGACTGTTTTCAGTCTTCTAAATTATTCAAGATATAAGTGGAATGCTCAACCTTTGTTAAATAAAGTCTAAGCTTACTTTTCATGATTGAACTTGCACTGATTTTTGAATGCAGAGATTTTGATCCATAGGTAGGCAGATGAATGTTCCTTCTAAATAAAAAAGAATGGCTGCTCTGAAAGATGCTGCTTACAATAATGTTCCTTTCTGTTGCATTTCACTTTTTAGCAAAAATATAAACTGGGACCCTTCACATTTAATAAGGACACATCTGAGAAGATGAATTAAGTCCCAGACAAAAGAGGTGGGTGAACTTGTCCTAACTGTGGGTGGTGCAGTAATTAAAACTCAGGGAAACTGCACTTTCTGACAATTCATTAGACAAAACAGTATGTGGAAAATGTTTTGTCATGTCTAATTGCTACAGCTGCTTGGATTTCTATGTTATACTGAAACATCAGCTATTCATAAACCAGCAGGAGGAATTAATCTGCAAAAAAATCTACTTTTTATGTTACAGCTGTCCTTCTATGGAGTCAATGCCTTCAGTCTTTAACTAAAAGCTTAACTTAACTATGGCACAGAGCAAAAAAAGTGGTAGAAAATCTATATCTAGCAATAGTTTTAGAATTACTGAGTTGAGCCAGTAACATTACTTAGAAGCATAATGCTGTCTGAGTGGGATTATATTGTGTTGTCTATCAAAATAATTTTTACATATACATTTACTAAGCAGTTCCAGATGTGGAATTTGAGCTAGAGCTACTGATGCTAGAGACCTCGTTTCATCACACAGTATGTAGAGAAACTATCTTCAGTACATAGGTGAATGACCTTACAGTACAACCTCAGAAATAATATCACACTGATTTTCTGTATTTTCATTCATATTTTCCATTGTACAGAATGTTAGGGTGAGATTTAGTTTTTCCATAATAAAATAAGGGACAATTTGCAGCAGAGCAGCTTTTGGGCATCAGTTGATGATAGTTTGGTCATTTTCATCATGTCACATGTTGTCCTAGCTAGAGACTTCATGGGAATTTTCAGACAGCTTTGAGATTTCAACAGAAGTAACTGTATTGACATGAGACCAATTGAAATCACAGCCTAATTCATGTCTGCAAAACTGATTTCTGCTTTCCAATAGAGGCTGCATGGTTTGATATAGCACCAACCTGCAAATGTTTTTCATATATTTATCATTATCAGGATTAGTTGATTCATATATTTTGGTGGAACTTCAGATAAATCAGGTAGTTATTAAAGTGCTATTGAACATTGAATTCTCATTATTGATCATGAGTTCAGATCTGCTGGGAGACCCATACAATGTCTTATCTACCTCAGTCTTTAGATTTCCTCTTATCCTAAGCTTTTGCTTCAGGGACTACTGGAGTGCATACACATACTGCTTCAAGCTCTGAGTCCTCTTCTTCAGCAGGATTGAGTCTGTTTGACAATGACACTATCCATGAGAAAGAATTTTCATAAGGGACTTGTAAACATGGTTCTGGAAGTCTA
Source organism: Phainopepla nitens (assembly GCA_013400175.1). NCBI lineage: Eukaryota > Metazoa > Chordata > Aves > Passeriformes > Bombycillidae > Phainopepla > Phainopepla nitens. Next base: position 679,989 of record VXBQ01000649.1, on the reverse strand, counting down.
TGGAATATGGTGGAAGACTCTTACATGTTGCATTTTACTGATGGTGTTGTGAAAAGTAAAAAATAATTATTATTGTCATAATAATAAATAACAATAAGTCAAACTCACAAAACACTAACGCTCTTGAAATTTATTGTTGCGTATAAAACTTAAAGTGAGATAGTTGACATGGTTATGGCTTCAGTAGCAAGTTGTTTTATGTAAAACTCGTAAATGTTTTACACTCAGAGTCAGCAGTGCGTTATGTGAAAAGGGTTGGACTGATCTGTAGGAAATATTTGCACTCTCACATGGTGGATTAGTTGTGGTCTGGTGCCATTCCATGCAGTTACTGAAAGTGGAATGGACTTCCCAGGGAAGTGATGCAGTCACCATCCTTGCAAGTCTTTAAGAAATAACTGCATGTGGCAGCTAGTGCTGTGGTTGAGGTGATGGTTTTGGTCAGTAAAAGGTTGGACTTCGTGATCTTGGAGGTTTTTCTGATCTTAATGATTCTATGCTTCTATGGATGAAAATCTTGCAGTACATAGCTGCAAAAGCAGAGACATTAGGAAAGTGAAGAGGATATGATGTTATTTCAAGAGATCCTGTGAATGCATGCAAAAGAAATAGCTTTGATACAAAAAGTATGATTTGCAGAAGTATTCAGCATTGGTGAAAAAACTATATTGATTTTAATAGAAGCAATACTAGGGTGGTACATTTGAAGGACTGTTTGAAAGAGAAGATATTTAATCTCTGGCCAGTGGTGAATAAAAACCTCCACAAAGGAATGGTTCAGAGCAGAAGACTAGCCTTGGGAACTCTGATTTATGCTCTTGAGAAGTTTTCTCTCTCCTTCAACTTTAGAAAAAAAAGAGAAAAGTATTCAGAGAGTAATATTTAAAACAAAATAGAAGGGTTATTGATGTAAATCACATGAGTGCTTAGAAGGCTTTATTCAATATTGTATTCATCAACATTTATGTCAAAAAAACCCACCACCAACTTCAATTAAACTCTACCAACATATGACAGGGATGCATTTATGATCAAATTAAAATTATTAAAAATTTTTAAAGTTTGCTTTGTTTCTACACAAGTATACAAAACAAAGATGAAAGAACCCACCTGCCTGGTTTCTCAGCTATGTGGTAGAGAGAAAAAAAACGTAAGTGGAAATGAATAGATGTGAATTATTGCATTAATTAGGAGAATGCTAACTTAGCATTTTGGAGCCAATGAGTTTAAATGCTGTATAAATTTTATCTCACACTGAAGGTGCTCCCATAGAGGTCAGCTCCATCTAGTCCAGCTGTGCATGATGAACCTTGGGGCAGGAGATGATTTGCTACTATGTAGTCACTTCTAAACAAATCACATACCACATTATCCTTATTTTAGGAACTAATAACCTATACTTGGTGCTTAGCAGCAATTATTAGGAACCTTTCTGCCCTGTTATTAGTTACTTGGTATTTTAGGCAGTTGTATGTTGCTAATTTACCTTGACTTTGTCTTTAATACTTCCATTTTGACTATTGCATCCTAACACAAAGAAATTCTCCATCTCCTTGGATGTCAGAGAACAGTGCACAGCGGTGCAAGTTTTTAATTTCGGTGATTCTTCATCTTCTGAGTTTACTTTTGTGCTGGTTTGAGATTTGATTGGCCTTTTGGTGGGCAGGAAATCACCACCCATGGAAGTGATGTTTGCTTGGGAATTTTCCCTGGGCCCAGTGTAGACCAATTGTGAGCCAGTTTTAAAGACAGACAGGGAAATGGGCCAATCGAAGGTGAAATACGCCTCTGTAGATACACATTTTTGGGACAAAGATTGCCCTGGAATCTCTCTTTCCTTTGGGCATTGAACAGGTAGAGAGATGCAGCAGCGCTGGCCCAGTCCCCCCCCGCCATGGGCCTACAGGGGCCTGTGAGGGGGCTGGGTCGGACCGGGCCGGGGGGGCCCTTCCGAGGGAGCTGCCCTGGCACAGGGGGAGGATGAGAGGGATTGGAGCTGCCCTGGCCCAGGGGGAGGATGAGAGGGGTTGGAGCTGCCCTGGCCCAGGGGGAGGATGAGAGGGATTGGAGCTGCCC
>VXBQ01000649.1:584658-677055 GCA_013400175.1 Phainopepla nitens | reverse complement strand
TTTTCAGGTTGACAGGGGGAAAGTGGACAGTTGCTGGGGGGACAAGAAATGCTTTGAAGGGTTTCATTCTGATTTTTGGGTTTTTTTCCCTTCCTTTTTAGTGTTAGTTAATAAAATTTATTCTATACGTTAAGTTTCAGTTGGCTGTGCTCCTTCTTTGGTCCTATCTCACAGACGAAATTAAGGAAAATATATTTTCATGGGGGCACTGGCCCTTGGCTAGTGCCAAACCCATGACAACTTTAAAGTTTTGTCTTTTATCCTATCACCATTCAGAAGTAGAACCACATTTTTTAGTATTACTGATTCTTCATAAAACCCAATAGACTGTGTTAGCCCTAGTCACAAATCTTAGATGGAGGGTTGCAACTTGTGCATTTTAGATATGAATTCAAAATTCTCAACAGGGTGGCATTTTAAGCATTTTTTTGTTCCTAATTTTACTGCAGGCCACCCCCTCCCCACCCAGGGATTATTTACCTTCAAGACTAGTAAAGGTTTTGAATTTAACAGCAGGAGGAGTTAAACAACCCTGTGCTGAAGGAGCAGGATGAGGAATTTTGAAAGGGTTTCAGGTTTAGGGTGAGAGCCAGACTACTGTGTCCAACCTGTCTCTCAAATGCTCGTCACAGTGCCAAGGTCAATCACTCTGACACTGGGATAATGTGGTGCACAACTGCATTTTACTTTTAAAACTGCTGGAGGTGGACATCTTTAATCTTTGCAATTTTTCCTTAAAAGTACCAATGCTTTCAATGTACCACTTAGTGGTGAAATTTACAGAGATTTATACTTTCATTCGTTTTTTATTTTTAAGGATGGGAACCATGCATGACTGATGGGCTAAAGGATTTAAATCCTTATATTATCCATTTTCTGGGCATCACCAGTCAATGTCTACTATAGGTTTCAAGGATAGTGATACTTTTAGAATCTAAAAAAAAAAAAAAAGAAGGAAAAAGCCTTGTTAGCAGCAAAAGCAATTGCTGATACAAAATTAGTATGCTGATAAAAACCCCACAAGAAATGGAAGTGTTCCCATATTGTGAAACTGGATCTGCACAGACTTACTCGGACAGTAAGTGTCAAACATGAGTCTGATTATAGAAGCGCAACTGGAGTAGAAAAATACAGAATGCAAGTGCAAATGCGTGAATCCCATTTATATCAGCTTCTGTTACATTCAGCTGTGGGTGTTCTACATTTTGTAAATGTTTTGTAGATGTAAAATACGCAGCCTTTACAGACATACTCAGTTGTTACACTATTGTAATAATAAATACATAAGAATTACAGAATATAATGCTGAAAATAATACGTGTACATGATCTAATGTCTTACAAACTTTCTTGCCTTATGTTTCATTTATAGAATCATAGAATTGTTTGGGTTGGAAGGGACTTTAAGGATCACCTAGTTCTATCACCGCTGTCATGGGGAGGGACACCTTTCACAAGATCAGGTTGCTCAGGGCTTCATCCAAGCTGGCCTTGAGCACTTACAGGAATGAGGCATCCATGACTTCTCTGGGCAATCTCTTCCAGTGCCTCACCACCCCCACAGTAAAGAGTTTCTCCGAATTAGGAAGATTTTTTTCGTGATACCTAATCTAAGCCTCTCCTGTTTCAGTTTTAGAGCTATTTTCCCTTATTCTATCCCTGCAGGACCTGGTAAGAACTCCCTCTCTGACAGTCTTGTAGGCGCCCTTCAGGTACTGAAAGGCCTCAATAAGATCTCCCCAGGGTCTTCTCCAGGCTTAACAATACCAGCTCTCTGAGCCTGTCTTCATAGGAGAGGTGTTCCATCCCTTTGATCATCTTCATGGCCTTCTGGACTGACTCCAACAGGTCCATGTCTTTCTTAGTCAGAGGACTTCAGAGCCGGACACAATTATTAAAATTGGGAAATTATTAAGTTATTATTATTGAATGAATTATTAAATTGTTCGCTTTTTGAAAAATCTACCATGACTGTCAATTTGTTTTCTAGAAAGAATAAAAATGGAACAAAACTTAAGTGCCTGGGACACTTAGCCTGAGCAGGGGCAACCAGTGAAACTGTGGCATAACCCTGTGAAAATCTGATCTGGTGAATGTCCTTACACTATAAAAGTAATAAATTATCTCATATCTGTTTAGATAGAAGGAAACTGCTACAGAAATGTACATTTTGTGTTAGGCTGTAGATAAATGTGTTAAATGTAAATAGGAGATGAGACTTAAACAGACCAAAAGACTCAGCAGATACTCTGAAGCAGTTTCCTCCTTATGTTTACAGACAAGTGTGTTCTCAGTTTTATCTTTCTGATGAAAAGAATGATTTTTTTTTTTAACCTGGCCATGTAATTCTAAAATCTGTAGAAAAAATACAGCCAATTTACTGTATGAAATAAATAATCTTAATGGAAGACCACTGAGAAAATTACTTCTCTGCAATTTTTATAGTAGTTTAATTTCCTCTTCTATATGCTATATTTTCCTCAGTGTTCACTGCAGACGAGATATTTCGCCACACAGAACTTCTAAAATAAGTTTTATTATTTCAAACTTCCTTTTTCATTTGATTTTGAAAACATCCTTGGCTGCTCATGATTTTCATCCGTCTCCCTTTCTTTGGATGTTTGAGTTGCGTTTTTCTAGAAACTAGGGATTTAGGCACTTTAAAGCATTTTTAAGCGTATCTCAAGAACATTTAATTTCCTAAGTGGGTTGATCAGTAAGATTTCAAAGAGTGAATAACTAGAATAGTACCTGGAATTACTGGTCGTTTGTGAGAATAAAATCTTATGCATAAATTCTTTTGTGAATTGACCACTCTGACCGGCCTCATTTCTGTGTGGGAGCTGTGAGTTAAAGAAAGTCATGTCTTGTCACAGGGTTCAAAATCAAAACAGAAGCAACTCCTCTGCCAAATGAGTGTAACCAAAACTTGTACTTCAGAGGGGGTTATGTTGAGGTCTGAATATAGGTGTTTGGAACTCTCTCTCCATTCCTTTTTGTAAATGTCATTATTAAATGTTATTTCTTACGCCAATAACTCCCAAAGAAATAGTTTTTGGTAGTTGTTTATTGTTTATTGTGTTTTTTGGTTTTGGTTTGGTTTTTTTTTTTTTTTTGTATGTTTTGGTTGTGGCTTTTTTTTCCCCCTCCCTTCATTTACCTCTAAATTTAGGAAACTGATTGTTTGGAACTCCTGTCTAGTACAGCATGTTGACTGTTGAGATGAAGGCAAATCCTACCCCATTACTAAACACATACAGATTGATTTAACAAGCAGAGATTAGAAAAGAAACATATTCATAATGACACAGAATTTAGCTTTCCTATACAAATCTATTGGCAATTGTTAGAGGGTTTCTAGAAGGCAAGCAATTCTACCTAACACACATCCAAGATATTATCATTCACTGCAGTTGCATTATAGGGCTAGAGCTCTAAAAGCCAAAAAAGTGTGTGTCCCATGTTTTCCATTCCATTAATTTCCTTTGCTCCTATTAAACAGAAATAAATATCACATTATTGACACATTTAGCCAGCTCAAATTCTGGCTGAAAAAGAATTCCTCAAATGCCATTTGAAAGGTTTCCACTTAAAATTAATTCCAAATATTTTAGTTCACCTTTTTTGTTAGATGAATCATTCTGCATACGATTGCAGATGAACTGTGCATGTTCCAGATATGCCTCCCTCTTACTCCCATTGGTTTCATTGTGGTTCAATTGGCCTCTATTAAAAAAAAAAAAAAGTGGGAAAAAGTGCCCGTTTGTGCATCAAGCACAAATGAAAATAAACAATAAAATAAACATTTATTTTGAACATAAATGTATCTGATACGTATTTGATTATTCCTTTCTTCTTTTTTTTTGATATGTTATATCCTACTTTAATACATACTTGCTTTTTGACCTGATCAGGTCTGACCATTCCAAAATCACTGTTTATTATACTATCCTATATAATTTTCCAACCAGTGAAGTACTTTGCTTCTTGAGTGGACTGTACTCTAATTGGTAAAATGTCAAACTCATGAAAACTAAAAATTTCAAACTGATGGAACAGATCACTGTTGGTGAATAGTATATCACAAACATGAAATTGCTTTAGGCAAAAAATTTAAAAACAGTTTCCTAAAATTTTATCTCAAGTCCAAATGCAGTTACCAAAGCAAAGAAATAGAAAGCCTAAAGCAATAATGTCTAGTCTACTTTGGTGTTAGAGTGTAACAGTTTTTCCATTATTCTGTTGTTGACTCACATTCCAGGCTCAAATGTCACGTAGGCTTCAGATTCTACTAATTATTACACCTTCAAAAATGTATTAAATTTTTATTTTGGTTTTGTAGAGTTCACTATTTTCCTTTTTTCTCCTAGGTGGCATCCCATGGAATGTGACTTACATGGAAGTGGAGAACTTTTAATTGAAGGAAGGATGTAGGGCAGTGTTAAACAAATTGGTGGGGAAGTACATCTTTATTCTTGTTGACTGCACTGATTGTCTATGTTGGGGAAATGCAACTTCATCTGTGAGTCAGTAAACAGAAGAATGGAGCTGGAGATTTGGTATGCGCAGATATGCAAGTGGAATTGCACTGTCTGTTGGAAGGTATTCATTTTATCCTCTACTTCATGCAGAGCAGAATTAGAAGGTGAAATGCCATTAAAAATTGCCAAGTCTAGAGACAGAGCTTTGCATGTTTTTTGACTCATTACAGAAAATCAGTAAGGTAAGGAGATAGGCACCACTAAAGAAACACTTTATATGACTGCATTCATCTGGTGGTAGACAATTACATGTAATTTTTCAATACTTTAATCAGAATTGTGTTTTGAATACACAAAATTGATAAAGCAACTCCTAAGCTGGAAAGAAAAGACAACATATGCAGCAGAAAAAGTATATAATCATTAGACATGGTGAAGAGTTGGCAAAATTCTCTTAATTAAGCACAACTAAAACAAGCAGTAAAATGTAATTGATTAAAAAAAAAAAATCCTCACATGCAACACTTTTTTTGATCTATCTTTTAAAAAGTCTTGGTTTTCTAAAATCATTTTTTTGATCTCTATCAAAAAGAATTTGCTCTTTAGAGAAATATCAGGATACTGTTTGCTGTTGATGTATTAGTAATAATAATTAATAATAATAATTATGATAATAATGAACTCAGGAAATAAAGACCTGCTTAATTTTATTCTTGACATAATATAGCATACTGCCTGCATTGGTATCAGTATAGAGTAATAGTAATTATAACATAATAGCAATCTAGCAATATCCTTGAAGTAAAGTAATCCCCTCATTAGTCTTTTTATTATGCATGAGAAAGCAATACCCTTGTAAACTGGGTTTATTTGGATTTGGAAAAAATGATTTGAGATACTTTTGCAGATGCCTATTTTCCCAAAGTTTTAGGATTTATTACCTCTCAATTATCTGGTATCAGTAATTCTTCTGCAAATTCCTTGTCTCCTGCTGAACATGAAGACATTATAGAATCTGTGCAGCATTATAATTCACTACATTTCTGAGTGCTTTTCTAAACTATGCTTAAATGTAAATCAAATGTGAAAATGAGATTTATATACAAAGTATAAATTTTAATGGAACATAGTTGTTTTAACTGAAAGCTTCTGAATATTCCACATGGACTTAATCAGTGTTCAGTTATTTCTATATCTGTGTCTAGTATTTAACCTCCAGATACTCTTAAACAGTTTAACATTGTTGGGAAAATATTTTATTTTCCTTTCTTAACTTGGCTTTCCTTTCATAATCAAATTCTTAGCCAAGAATGATACAAAGAACATCCAACTGTTTCTGTCCAATTTGTCATTATTTATTTCATTGCATTTTACGAACACCGATTAGCAGTCCTTTGTTTTTCATCAGCCCCCAACCTAGATGTTTCAAACACAGGAATATTGATGCAAAACAATGACACATCCCTGCAGTGGGAGAGTGGAAAACCAATTTCCTACCCAACCCAGGAGGGGTGCTTCAGCAATGGATACTCTGCATGTTGTAAAAACATCCTTCCACAAACTCTAGTTTTCAGAGCTCACCCACATACTTGGCTCTTCAGCTGCCTGGATGACTCAAAATCTTTCTTGTCTTTGGTCAAACTGGTAAGTGTTCTTACTCTTATATGATGGAGCAGGATGTAAAAGCACGAGTTTATCTTTCCACTGGGAATGATCTGGAGCCCTCTTCTCCTTCACCTGCCTTGCCAATAAAAGATGTAACCTGTTAAAACAATCATTACCACACCAGATTAGAGGTCTAGTTTAGTCCCTGATGATACCTCACATCAAATGCCTGGGGAAGAGTGAATGTGTTCAAGAAGAAAATAGGAATAATTTCTCAGATCTAATAATTTCAGTCTAGAGCAATTTGACAGTCATGATTTTTTTTTTCTGAGAGAGAAATTGTATCTTTCAATTTAATGGCCTTGTTAGAGATTTCTTTCTTATTTTCTTACAATCATTTTTTGAAGTGATAGAGACTTAATATCCATAAAATTATGTCATAAAATTTATGACATCAACTTTATGACTTTATGACTTTTTGCTATTAATAATGCTGTGGTTATTGTGATTTTAGTAAATTATTATTCCAATTTATAAACTCTCCTTATTGTTCCTCCATTATCAGAAGAGGCAGGGTGAAATGGAGTAGCTGTGTGGAGTTTAGTTCCCAATGGTTTGTAAAACCAGCACGATACCCAAAATTATTTCAGGGTTATGAAACCCTGTAGTCATGTTTTTATAATGCAGTTTTTAAAACTGGGTGTATATGTATGTCATGAAAAACTGTGTTTCATAACTGTCTAGAACTTCTCTGTTACATGAATCAAATGAAAAGTTTTTCTAGTGGTTAGAGGTGAACAAAACAATTTTCTTACAGATGTGCATGAACTGAGCTAACATGAAGTAATGTATACCTCACCACTTACAGCACATGAATGCACCAATTTTTTCACATATATTTCTATTTAGGCAATATTTTAGGGATTTAGAGTATATACTGTGAGTAATGATATTGTTTATAAGCATATTTCATCAAAAAACATAAAAGTTTGCTTCAGCTTTGTTTGTTGGATTAATTCTCAATACTTATTTCTAGCTAAATTGTATCACTTATAAAAAACTGGTTGTTTCTCGGTCTTTGCTTAGGAATAATTTTAATTTCTGTAGTTGTCTCAAAGATCTTAGACAATGATTTTAGAAAATAAATCAACATATTTAATTTTTTAGTTTTCTTCTGATACAATTCAATCTCACCATACCAGCATATGCAATTTTGTAAAAATCAAGTGTTGACATGAATGGGAATGAACACTCATATAGTCCTACTCTTCTGTAGATTATCAGTTCAGTATGCATGTACTTTTAGGCTATATTCATTCCCCTTTTTAGTGTTGACACCTATGCACTCAGTGTTGCTTTTCAAAAAGACAAAGTCTGTCAGCCAGGTTTTTTTTCATGATAACCAGATTACTTGACCCTAAGGAAGCCAGGGGCTTTCTTTTCACATTTGCACTTTTGTTTTGTCCAATCTGTATTCTAATTTTGTAATATTTTGGAACTTAATTCACATGGGTTAGGAGAGTCCAAGTTTACAATAAGATAGTAACTTGGAGAGTGGGATGCTGCAAACACCTTTGCTCCTCCCAGTGGTTTTACAGAGACTATTAATTCAAATTCAGGGTCTACCACATGATCTTCAAATGTTTTTACTTAATTTACTTCAAAAAGACTGTAAAACAGATGTTCAACTTGTACCTACAAATTCTAACACATTACATTTTGTATTTCAGCTACCTATTATTTTCAATGTGTCCATAGTTTTGACAATACTTGTCTTAACATTTACCCAGAATCTGACTGTGTTCATTGTGCTGGAACAACTCCACTTATCTAACATACTAAAATTGTCTGTTGTAAAAGCAATGCTTACCTGCACATAAAAAAAATTACTAGTGATTTGTTCTCAAAGGAATGAGAAGGAACATAAGACGACTATATTAAAATGAGTAGGTCCAGTCTTCATTTTCTCTGTAGTAAACTTCTCTCAGGAAGTTTAAAAGTCTATCTTTGAAAGGCTATGAGACTTGAGATTATTCATCCGGGAAAAGAGGCTTCGGACTTACCTAATTGCAGCCTTTCAGTACCTGAAGGTACTTTCCTCCAGAAAAGTTGGAAAGATATTATTTGGAAAGGCATGTAGTGACAGGACAAGCGAGAACGCCTTCAAACTGAAAGAAGACAGATTTAGTTTGGCTATTACAAAGAAATGTTTTGCTGAAAGGGTGGTGAGACACTGGAGCAAGTTGCCTTTGAGTTCCCCGTTCCTGGAAATGTTTAAGGCTGGGTTGGAAGGGCTTTGAGAGACCTTGTCTAGTGAAAGGTGTCCCTGCTCACAGCAGGGGTTTGGAAATAGATGATCTTTAAGGTCCCTTCCAACCCAAACAATTTTAAGATTTTGTGATTCTGAGAAAACAAAAGTATTCACCTGCGCAGAACAGGAGAGAAAAGATGAGCTAGAACAAAATTATATGGCAGATATCAATAATTTTGCCTCATTTTCCAAAGTTAGAAGCTTAGATTTGGTGATTATGAGGAGGAGGTAATAACTTTGCCTAAGATTTGTTATTATTTTGTGTGGAGTGCCACAAAACTCCATCAAAGTGTTCTTGATATTTCCATACTTTAATGCACATTTGAAACAACATCTAATTGCAAATTGTTAAATAAATTGAAAACAAATAAATCATGTGGGCCAAATTCCTCTTCTTTTTCTGACAGAATATAGGAATCTCAGAATATTAGTAACTTTTTATTTTGAGTATTCAATTTTTGTATTTAGTTAGTAAAAAAAAACTTTATATATATTTGCAATTCTGTTAACAAATTGCTACATATCCTCATTGTTCTTTTAAAATTGATTTTATTGCAGGTTCTGAGTTCAATAAAAAGAAAGGACTGAATTTCAAAAAGCAAAATTTTACTGTACTCCTAATCCATTTTAGTGCACTCCATCCTATTAGAACAGCCAGCGAATTCTCAGTATTAACTAATGAGTCACAGCAGTGACTTCAGAATGTAAAATGTAGTGACCTGGAATCTCAGGCCTATTAAAGAATATATGTTTTCTTTAAAAACTTTTAGGCAGCAGTTGCAAAGCCGTACATTTTCAGGAAACATCTATAATGCCTGAGACAATTTAGTACTCTCTGACATTTGTATTAACACTAAGACATTGATGGGCAGGTGTTTAAAATCTTAGATCAGGTAGTCTGATAATAAACTCATTTGTGGTCTGGTTCTGGTGATGAGTCTCAGAAGTCATTAAAAACTAGCAAAATTCACTTCTTGGAGCAAAGGGTTTTTCCTAGATTTAAGGCTTAAGATAAACCAGAACAACATTATATTTTCAATAAGGTCGAAAGCCTTTCAAGCATAGTGGCAGATTAAAAAAAAATGATTTATTCAAAACCAGAGTGCATTATTGCTCTTAGGGAATAAATATAAAAATATTTTTGGTAAATTTTAATGTTTGATGGAAAAAAATAGACCCTTCAAAAAACTCAGCAGAGATATAAAGCTATTTAGGAAATTCAAGTACTCCATTTTCATTCCCTGTCTGCTATGAAAACATATTGTCTAAAGATAGCTTCTGTGGTGTTAATTATATGTTAAAAATGTTTTCTGGGGGAATGTACTGTGACTTGACATACTTATTTGTGACTCAAATCTGTGCATACTTTTTTTGATTAATAAATAATAACTCAAAATCTTGCAAGTGAAGGTTTTAAATTAGTATAAATAAATTTTCTATTTTTTTCCTCACTGATGATTCACATTTCCTTTTTTTCACTTGGGAATAAGACCTGAAATTTTGAAATGCAGAACATAACCCCCCAATTTTTACAGAGGATTGCACTTTATGAATGTCTGCTTTTTTCTACTACTGTACGCAACAAATATCAATTTCATTCCCTTCAGGACATCCTGGATATCTATTTTTATAATTTGCATATTTTATGGATCATATGTTTGCCTGAGATTGATTAAACAATTTAAGATAGAGAGTAGTTCTGGGCTAAAAATAATTTTATTTCTGCCAGTAAAAATCTTTGTCATCTCTTTTTAAAATTAATTATCCCTTAAAAAACATAGCAATGTCTTAGCAATGTGTTCAGTGAGATAATTCTTAACATTTTGTTTGTGTTCTGGCTCCACTTTTGACTCTTCAGAGCCACATAGGGATCCAAGAGAAGAGAAGCAGACAATACATTAATTTTAGCTGTCCAAGTGACAGCAAGGAAACAAGAGGAAAAGACAGCCAGCCTGGGGCCACCTAGCATGCAACCCTCATTTTATTACAGATAGCTGGAGAAATATGTCAGTCAATCACATCAGTCCAGTAGGAGAATTTTGCAGCCAGGAAGAAGGGAAATATAGCACTGAGTAAGTTTCTGAAATATTCAGCCAGATACAGATTTTATTCACTGTATGCCAGGTAATGGAGTATAAATAACTGTGTTGGCCATATATCCACTAAAGAACAGTAAGAGTTAACTAGAACTCTTCAATAAGCATATTAATAGAATATTTTTAATATTGGTTAAAAAAAGTTCTTAAGAAATTTAGTTCCTATCCAAAGTTTATGGTGTTGATTTTTTTCCTCCCATTGCCTTCAAGAAATTTCATAACTTCTTTTTTAGTATTAATAATGGTCTAAACACAATTTCAGAACTGAAATCTTTCTCTTAGTCTACCTTGAATTCCTTGCTTATACATTCAGTTCTGAAGAGCCCCCTGCAATTTGCAGTTGCTTTTTTAATCTCCTTCTCAAGAAATATTTCCAAGAAGGTAAAAAAGGTCAAGAGCTGCAACTGCAATACTCTGTACTGGAAGCCAAAATGCGAGTGGCAAGCAACGTGTCTGGGCCCATGAAAGGAAAATGGAAGAAGCATCATAAGAAAATCACCAGTAGCAATTTGAACTGTGAATTATGCTGTCAATAGTGCTCCCAAGATATGAGTACTAAATGTATTCTTCATGCCTCTCTATTTCACTGTTTCTTAGCTTCAGAAAAAAAAAGCCTTAAAGAGACATAAAAAACCCAATTTAATTCCAGCACTTGGTCACAAGAAGGGAAAACCTTACCCTGAAGTTATCAGAAATCTGTGTGAGAAAGGAGAGAAGAAACTTTGGAGTAGGAAACCTTGAGACACTTATGTAATTTCTTACTCTGAGAACAATAACGTGAATCACAAGTGTCACCTAAAGTCCTTGACTCATCTGCATTCACAGAATAGATCAGACAAATCACAGTCTTGGCTGATTGTTTACCTCCATTCGTGTGATGAGCACTCCGGCACTTAGGACTGGACGATTTAAGAAGACACCCTGTAACAAATTCTTTCTCTGGAACAGGAGCAGAATATCAAAAATCTATTCTTGTCTTGGTAGTTAAACAGAGAGATGTGAGAACTAGAATCTCTCTTTTGCACAAGACATCTAGGCCAGTGACAAAAAGAAGTAAACATGGGAAGACCTGCTGGTCACTGAAATGCATCTCGTTGACATCAGTTAAAAAGAAACAGTAACTTGCATCAAAATTCACAGTGCTGTACAATTACAGGTCTAAACATAAAGAAAAAGTCATAGGGATTTCTTTGGCATAAACCAGCCATGCTGTTGAAAACCCCTTTTAGGCTTTTATTAAAAAAACAAAACAAAACAAAACACCGCAATAGTTAGAGCTCACAGCTGTGAAATTCCTTACACGTAAATTGCAAATCTGAGTTAAACTGTCATTTGCAGTGTATTTTGCTACCTATTTTATACACCTATGTTCCAGAAATTAAAAAATATAATGCCAGGTTCACATTGAAATAAAACTCACATTCCTTAGTGACTAATGTATTTAATTGCTTTCCAGAACAAACATGATGAGTGTTTAAAAACATCCTTTCATTTTAAACGAAGAAGTGGATTAAGGCTAATTGGAGCCTTATCAACCAAATGTTATCTACACATGAGGGACTGACTCTCTGTCTTCTTTCAACAGTTCTTGCTTTAAGTTAGATAATCTCTAAAACTAGTCTTCCTTTCACCACTTCTCAAATCCCTCTGCCCTAATTTTTCAGCCATTTCCAGAGACTTTAGCCCCACTTTTCTAAGCCCAAAGTTGAAAGTTAAAGAAAGGTAAATGTAATGTGTGGCACCACAAAGTTTTATCAAAGCCATTTGACAAATACATATAAAATAAATAAATAAATAAAATACTATAAAATTTAATTGCTGTAATTAAAACATTTGTATCTCATAAATCAAATATAATTTATCAGAAACAATTATTATATAATGCATAGATAAATTTATATAGATAAAATATTTAAAATCTTAAGAGATTAATTTTTTATTATAGTTCTCTTATTTTTTAATTTCAAAGTTTTTGCATACTGGGAGGTGTCTTCCTGTATTCTTCGTTCTCAAAATTTTCTGACAGCTTTGAATTTTTTTTTCCATATTTGTCTTATTTACATTATGAAATGGGATAAGTCTAACCCTTTCATGCGACTCTCAGGATCATTGATTAACCATTTTCCAAGTAGAAACGTTTTGTCATAAGATCTTATTCGGGTGCATTAATGACAATGAACAAATCTTTACCTTCATCTTGTAATCCTAAGAACTTGAAAAATAATTTATATTCCAGCTGGACTTTGAAAATGCTTTTTAATTAGCTCCTAATTTTTTTTTTAATTGGAGATATTCTTTTCCTTCTTGTTCACCTGTCTCATATTTCTTTTTATTTTAAATTTTATTTGAAGTGAATGTTACCAGAAATAGGTAAAAGTGAATGTTTTATCTCAGGAATTTCACAGTCCCAAGTTACAACATTGTTTCCAAGTCTCACAGAACTCTGCAGATGTTTTAGATAGAGATGAAATAGTGCATTATTCTTTCTCATAATTTTTCAGTGTTTTAAACACATTCCAAGTCTTTGGGTTCATCAGATTTTTAACACTCTGAAGTATCCTGCAAAAATAACTTCTATTGTTAATGCTCTGTGCTTCAGCTATGAGGGTAACACCCATCTCCAAACTGTTGCTGCAACTACAGGGAAAGGATTGAGCAAATATATTTTGCCTGGACAAAAATGCTGCTTAATGTTCCCTCAGAAGCTGACATTATAGAGAAAACTTTAATACAGTCAGAAATATGGTGATGCTTACTACTTTTCTTCCTCACTTCAACCGATGCACTATAATTGAGGAAATACATACAAGAGAAGAAAAATACCATGTTTGCTAAAAAATACCCGGTTGCTCATTTCTTTTGAATTCAAGTTGTCACCTTCAAAGGTGATTCTTTCTTCTCAGGAAGTATCATACTTAAAGGTTCTGAGATATGCAGTCATTGTCAGAAAGAACAGACCAAACATCTAAATTTTTCAAAATGGAAATAATCTGTGGGAAATTCTTATTTGCTAGCTTAGGTTTCTAGGCTGTGTCCTCCTGTCTCTAGAGTGCCTGTAAGAGATCTTCCAGAACTGTCAAAATCCTTCTTTCAAATTCTTTTGCTCCTCTCACCATCTACTTAGGATATAGGTTGAAAAGGGATACAAAGAACAGAATAATTTTACTCTTCTCTAGCTACCTTCAGTTGACATAATAGCAGAAAGAAAAATATGGGAACATTAAAGTTGAAAGTGATGAAAGACTGCGAGCCTTTGAGGCTGGTCCAGGGAGCGATGCAGTGGCCAGAAAGCCACTTCCCTTGGAACAGTCTTGGCTGAGCAGATCTGAAGACAGAGCTTTCTGTGTAATTTCTTTACTTCTGCATTTTGAAGATTGCCTTTTGGAACACATTGTAAATCACTCATGAACAATCCTAAAGCCAAAACATAGTTTCCTGTGGAGAAAAAAAATAAAAAGTCAACCTTAGCCATCACTCATCTAACAAGTTGTCTCCATTTAAATTATAAATCCTCTGCTGGAAGTGATCAGTCTGAACTTTAGTAAAGTTTTACATTGAGAAACCCATAACCTAGCAGAGGAGCTTATAGGGCTTACTTTTACCCCAATTCACAGCTTCTGCACAGGGTTTTGCATTCCTGTTCCAACGTCTAGTTTCTTGAGGAAAAAAGAACGATTTCAAGAGGTTCAATAGGAAAATACAGAGGACTTACCTAGTTTATCCCTTGCTCTTTTTTTCTATGCTTAACATTGGTTTTCATGTTTGAAGGGTATAATAGTAATATGGATGATGCAGTCCTCACTGTCCTGGCCATGAAGCCATTCTGGTCATAAAGCTGTCTTTCTTGAATATCTTTCTGTACCAAACAGTGGGTTTATTATTTTTAAATCCAGAAAGTAAAAATTTTTTATCTTCTTGGAACATATTTTAGATGACTAATATATACTAGAATTCCCTACCAGAAAGAAATTAGATGCCAAGTGTAATTAATTCAATAGAATTTACCAAAAAAATTCAGTTTTCTCATGGATAAATGGCATTTTCACAAATTGAGTTAGGCACCAGTTTGTACTAAATTTGGAAGAAAGGGATTTAGGAAAAAGATGTAAATTCAATTGTTGCTCTTGGTCTTTTGAGCTCATCTAGAAGCTGACAAAGATTTAGTTAATATTTTTTGTATAAATAAGAATAGTTAAATAAGATATGAAATGATAGCATTCTCAACACATAGGAGACCCTCTTACTCCTCTCCTGCAGTTTGGTTTAAAATTTAAGCTGTTTTACCTGCAAATTGCAGAGTCCCTTTATGTCTCACCTTCTATCTGATGTTAACAGGAAGTGATTTCATGGTCTGAAGTTTACATTTTTCTGTAGCAATACAAGCACAGGGACTTAAATAAGAAACAAAATTAGGGAGACTGGAGTAAGAAATATCTTTTTTCTATGGATGAGACCTGATCCTAAGTAAGCAAATGCCAGAATTTCATCTGGCTTCATTGGTACTTAAATTTTATGCTGGAGGTATATAATGGAAATTACTGCTTTCTAGGTTTCTCTGTAAAATCACCTGAACTGTCCACGGCATTTTCCCAAAATACAAAGCTGACAATCTAGTCTTAAATTGTTAAAAATTTTAATTTATTTTTAAGAAAATTGTATGTTAGGGTGAGAGATTATTTTACATGATAAGCTTGAGTGGCAATTGTAGAGCTACCTTCATCTAACCTTTATGAGTTGGTGGCTTATTGTTCTTAAATCTTGCTGGTCTGTTGCCCCCTCTGTACCAATGCCCCAAAGACAACAAAGCAAACAACTCAACTGAGTGAAGAGCTTCTCTGTGTTTCTTCTCACTCTGTTACTCATTTCAAGTTAGGAATGGTGTAGGCTTGGCTATTTGCAATTCCTGTATCATACCTTGAAAAAATGACTCCTTGTGCTCTATTCATTTCCTAGTAGACGTAGTTTATATGCCAAATCCACCACCTTAAAAGCCAGTAATTGTCCCTCTAAATGAAATTGGCAATTTCACACAAGGAAGCCAATTACTAAATTGACTAAACTATTTTCATTCTCATGTCATCTTTGCAGGTGGTCCTTCCAGGTCTTTCTTTAGAGACACTGGAAAGGCAGCCAGAACTGTTACTCTCTCCTTTTCATGTCCCTTTAGATAAATCAAGACTAAATGTCCTTGTTTGGCAGTCTTGCCCTTTATCCACTAAACATAAACCTAGATGCTGTACAGGCAAGGCTTGTGCAGGTATTAGAAAATAAATTTTACATTTCAGCATTTTAATTTGCCTTGGCATGGCTTTTTGTTTAAATGCTTCTCTCCAAGGACAGAAAATTGAGACAATCTCACTCAGTAAAGAAACGTGAATTAGAAATAAATAAGAGAAAGTAGGACAAGGTAGTAAAATAAGTATAAAACTATAGTCTGAACCTGAAAGTTTACTCAGACTTAAACCTATGTGGGAATTGAAAAAAAATTAAAAGGATTGAACGTTTCACTATGTGACAGTGCAGAAATACTTGTAATGAAGAGTGGGGGTTTTGTTTCTTAGTCTTCTAAGGGAGTATTTTCACAAAAACTGGCCAGAGGTCTTTGAATATTGAAAAGAGTTTTCTTACATTATAGAGTAATAAAAGCAACCTTTTGAAAGCTTCCCAGAGGTTTGTGGCAGAATGTCCACTCTGAAAGTCTGAGCATTTTTATTAACATTTTTTTCCTTCCTTAATGTTAATTTTTTTCATTAAAAAATTGTGTTTAATGTGTAATATTTCAGATTTTACAAAGAATGAATTTTGATGGTCGAGAAAACCCCATGCAAATTGTTGAAAGTATTGTCACCAATTTTATTGTGGAGTACCCTGTAACAAATTACTGTGATTGAGTGTTCCAGTCAAGAAAGTATTGTAGCTAATATATTCCAAATGAACTACTTTTATTCCATGAAAACAATATTTACAAAATGAAGAAGTTCCCATGGAAAATTTTCAGACACTATCCACTTCAGAGTTAGAAAAATGAAAGCATAGACGAATGTCACATTCTTTTACTCTTTTTTTTTTAACCTATAATAGGGAAATCACATCGAGATAATGGCAAAATGAAACTAAAATAAAATGTTTTATTAACTATAGCTTTAATAAAAATAATGTCATGGTAATTGTAAATGGTTGTTGTCTACATTACCTGCTTTTATTTCATTTTAAGTGATGGAGTACAGGGAAGGAAAACTGGATGTCTGAGAATCAAAGAAGCTGAGGCTATAATTTGAAATCAACAGAGATGCTATAAAGTAGCCTTGCTTCCCAGAATGAGGTGCAGCCAAAAAAACAGATGTGGCCTGGATTGCCCACTTAAGTGCAGTAAAAGTGTTGAGTTTTGCTGTTTTGATCTCATGATTAAGCCAATCAATGTGTAACAGTAGAATAACACAGACTTGCTAATGTTGTCCTAACAAAGAAACTGTACTTAATATCATATTTTGATTATTTTTCTATTAGTAGGAGTAGCTAATAAAAGAAGGAAGAAATTTGATGAGCTTCTGTAAGACTAACATTTCGAATACTTTTTCGTTTATTTTATGCCTCAATTGATTTTTTTCTCATGTTCTGAGGAGCTGGGTACCTTTTTTCTATTGTTTTTTTCTTCCTTCTATAAGGAGCTTTTGCACACCAGACTGCATTTTCCACCCTACTGCAGCTGTAATTCATGTTCATTAAAAAAGAAAAGAAAAGAAAAAAAAAGTTAAAAAGAGAATGAGAGAAAAAGAGCTTATAAAAATGACACTTTTACTTTGGAGAATTGAATACTTTCTGAAATCATTACCTTGGTTAATGAAACATTTATTTAGAGAATTAAATCCAGGGCTTAATTTTCCTGGGAACGAGTATAAATGAACATGTTACGCAGCAATCACACCAATAATGCATGAGCTACAGAAACAAACATACATGACAGAACAAGCAATAACTAATAAATAGGAAATACAAAGGTGAAGTACATCATGAATACCATTTTTCTACTTCAGGCAGAAACAAATAGTATCTAATTTCTCTTAGTATCTTATGCAATGCCCAGAGATGCTAACTGGATTTATTTGCTTGTACTGAACACAGCAAAAAAATCACTGTTTGTGTTTTATGTTCCTTTTTTCAAATACATTTCATGTGTATGAGAGTATAAAATTCTAGAATCTATTTGCTCTTTAACAGTTTCTCTTAGCCATAGAAACATTTGCTCTTGTTTAAAAACAAGTCATATGATACCGACATCTGCATCTTGATTAGGATTAGGAAAACATTTACATTTCTAGTTTAGTAAGTCATCTAATGGTAAGGATCTATATTCAGCAGTTCTCATAAAATTTTAATCCTAAATGGGAAAAAATAGGACACAATCAGCTCCTCTGATGGAAATTTTACAAATGCAACTCTTCTATTGAGACTGGCATTGGTGTGAACTGCATGGAAAATGATCTCTTTCAGCTTTGCATTTTACTCAGAATAAACTTAAGGTCTGGAACACAGGCTTCCTGATGATCCATTTCTGAAATGCAGAAGGGATGAAGTATGAGGTTTCAGACAACAACTGTAGCTCATTTCTTTGAGTTGGTTTCCTCAACTAATGTCTAGACACATAAAAGGAGACAGCTATTGAAATGCTGAGCACTGCACTGATTAACTTTTAAATGACTTGCTGCCTAGCTTGAGATGGATAAACAGGCTGCAATGAATGGAGAGAATAATGACCAAAACTGGAATCCATGGGAGCCAGATTGTTGTGCAGGGAGTAGTTTAAAAATACCTAGAAGCAAATGGTGAGGATCAGTGATTGACTAAAGTCCCATTCAGGCAGTGACATCAGGATCTGCAATTAAGAGTTATGCTTCAAGGGTTTCAGCATCACTACATGTAAGAAGGCAACAGTTGCCTGACAGAGCAGGATCCTCAGAGCTACAGGGGCTGTGATTGAACTCTTATATAGAAGGTGTTTTTACAGGTCAGCCTTCTTGAACAACCAGGGTGACTAGGGACAGCACCTTGAGAGGTATGGGGGTCCTTTGACAATTGCCTGGTGGCAGTTGGGTACCTGCAGGTTACCTGAGTTCCTTTTTGGATACTCCTGTCTGTGGGGAAGGTAGATATGTCTTCCTCCAATTTAGTATTCACAGCACCAGGTCTGATCCTGGACTTAACATGGCTGCATCAGACTTTGAGAAAGTATCCCTGTCCCAGTCTTTACTCGTGGTTGTAGTACAGCAGACCTGTGGTCTGTCACTGTCTCTGAGGTGGCTTTAAACTTACAGATTTCACATATAAAAAATTTCAGCCTGGAAACTAATTATAATGGGTTTTCAAAAAAGATCTCATTTTTCACCTTCTACATTTACAGTTGATGGGGCAAATATACCTTCTGATCTTGCTGGGACTAATGTTTTCTTGACATAAGTTTGAGAAAAATTTACTTTAGAATTTCAAATGCAATTCCTTCTAACCTAGAGGGCAGGGCCTTTGCTGAAAAAAGTCCTATGAAGCTCTAGAGAGTTTCTTTTAAATTTATTATCTCAAAAACTTTGGTCTTCCATTTTAGAATAATGAATTAGGATACTACTGAAAAGATTTACAGACAAAATAATGTCAATGCTTCATAATGCTTAACTGACAAAATCATTACCTTGTCCTTGTTAGCAGATTAATTTTCACATCAGCCTTGGAGCATGACAAGAATCATTATCTACATTTTACTGATTGAGAATGATTACAACCCACATTTTCCAATATGGTCCCTTATTTGCATGATTCATTTTATGAGGTAGCAGATCCCAATCTCTTTTAGAGGAGTTTCTTTTCTACAAGAGTTTTAAAGTGTTAAGAATCTTTTTCGCTGGATATCAAAAACTTTCTGAAAATGAAATTATTTAACATATTTATGAAATTTATTTACCGTATCTTTTCAAACCATAGTTAAAGAATTAGCAACAAAAAGATGCTACAATTAATATGTTATGAATTTCAGGCCAGCTGCTACAAACTGACCTTATGTTTTAGGTCTTTTGTAATGCAAACATGAAGAAAGAAAGAAGATTAAGTTACAGGAGAAAAAAAAAATTGTAACATTTTCTCACTTAAAAGCACAAGAGGTGGTGACACATCATAAGTCTTCTTGAAGTACATAATCAAGCAAAGTCTACAATCTTAAAGCTGCTGTTGTGGCCAGGTTGTGGAAGTGCAAGTATCCCATCTGATATATGCTACTCGGAACAATGAAAATAGTGACCACCACAGTAAACATAAAAACAAAAAAGGAAAAGAAAATAACACTTCAGATAGCTTTAGAATTTGCACCCTAGTTATCATTGCATGTTCTGAATTTTGATAACATCAAGATTTATATTTTTAAGACATCTTTTCATATCAAAAGATGTGACATTCTCTGGCAACTAACAAAGAGAATTGCTATTCCTTAGTTATCCCATGTCTTCATAGACTCCAAATTTTGACTAATAAGAAAATAAATATTGTTATATGACTCACTAATGAAGCCAAAATTTCTAAATTTGGTTTGACTGGAGGATCCAGCTGGGAGCAGTGATAAACACACAGTTCTGTATATGCTGCTAGCATACCTTATTAGTGCTTTGAATAAACTCCCTGAGTAAAGTACATGAGGCTTTGCACAGAAGCCTGTGAAGCCTACTTGAAAGATTTTGCATTTTTTTTTGCTTTCACTCACACACTCTTATTTAAAAATTTATTTTTCTTCTTTGTAACCTCATATTTGTAACTTATGCTGACAAAAGCAGTGTCTATGAGATTTTGGAGGAGTTTTGGACAATAAGAAAAGGAAATCGTAAGAAAAAACAGATGGGAAAACTTAATGATGACAATTGCATTTTTCTCCTCCTTCAAATGAATAAAATAAAATTATGAGAATGTGCATTAAAATGAATAACAACTATTATTTACTAACATGAATTGATTTTATATTTAAATTGACAATTTAAATTGATAATAATATTTGTTAGAGCAATAACAATAATAATGGATATTTAATAATATTTAATAATGACAGCTGTAGCAGCAGTAGGTTTCAGTAGGTTTCACAACCCCTTAAGCAATTTGGGAGGGAAATAAGGGGTCTTTCATAGACTACTCATTTCTAGTGTTGGGACTGGGGGGTGTCATCTTTTTGTCCTTTCTTTTTTCTTTCAGGAAAGCTGTGTACAGTGTCTCACCAGCCCCCCCATGAAGAGACAGCTGCTGTTGCTGTTACAATTACATTTTGTTGTTGTCGTTGTTGGTGTTCTTCATTTGATTCTCATTGAACAGAACTGACAGCTTGGTTTCACTTGCTTTTTAAATGAAAAGCTTGTCCAATGTATTCTGCAGGAGATAGTTTAATGAATCTGAAGAACTAAAATTCCCTGGTCTTTACTGTCACGAGTACTTCAAATCTAATCTGTAGGAGGCAGTTGTAAAGAAAGAATAAACCAAGAGGATGGTGTAAGAATACAGAGACTCATCTGATTCATTTTTAATCTGAGGCCGACTGAGGCCATGGAGACCTGCTCTCAGCAAGGAATAGGCAATCACATTATGAAAACAAGCAAAAGGGAAATATCATGTTCTAATTGGAACCAATCACAAAATTTTCACTGGTTTGTGTTGCAGCATGGTTTTCCTGGGGTATTTTTTCCAAGAGGATCCAGGAATAAACTGAGAGTTCTGAACAGGATAGAAAGGAAAGCTATTTCCCCATGAGGACAATGAGGCAGCATGGCAGATCACCCTAAAAGTCTGTGCCACATCTGTACCTGAGGAGTTTCAAGTTCCTATTTGTCCAAGGCAGAAGCAGTCAGGACTGACCCCAGAACTGACACTGCTTTAGGCAGGACGGTTAATTAGAGACCTCTTGAGACCCCTTCACAGCTTTAATGGTTCTGTGATTTCTCAACAGAAATCACACCAAAGCTTTTTCAGCAGCCATCATTTGTAATGATTTTATAGATATTCATAAATACACAGAATCGCCTCACTAGAACAGTTTCTCAGCATGAATTGGAAACCTTAGTATTCCTTCTCTCTCAACAATTTGAATAATTAACAATCATTTTTATTCTTTTAGCTTGGAATCTAATGGACTTTTTAATAAATCATTCTAGTCTATCATAGGTTTTCAAATTGATAGCTTGGCCATGATGGAGAACCTTCTAGATGCTCTGTTTTGGTGGAAATTTGGCAGTGAAGAGAAATTGTATGAAATAGTTAAAAATTGACAAAGGAGGTAATGGTATTGAAGTTACCTAGGTTAATTTGATAAGACAGAGTCAGGCTGAAAACAGACTTTGAGATATAGGTACAAATTAGTTGAGAAAAAAATACTATAATAAAGTATTAGAAAGTTTTACTGTCTAATATTATTATTCATTATACTTCAACCATGCACAAGCTATGGTTCTTCCATACCTACTTACCTTTTCCTTAAGTCGTTTTTTATGTTGCTTCTATTGTATTTAGGATGACACCTGCATTGTGCACTGGAGATTGGTGACACAAAACAGTGACAGGACAGAGTATCACTCTTTGCCGTTGATATTAAGACTTAGCAGGGTCTGTAACAGGCTCTGTCTGTCAACACTTCTTCATTCCCTCCCAGGAATTAGTAGGTCGGCTTTCTGTTCTGTTTCTCCCATCTACCACCTGTAGGACATCTTTATCTTCCCATGTGTAGTAGCCACTGCAATCCTCTCTGTGCTGCTCAGATGTGAAGTTGTGCTGTTCCTTGAGAAATGCCTTGGCACATTATTATTCTGGCTGAACCTTGCGCCCACAATTCCACATGATATTGTTTAGTTCTTACAGGTCTTCATATGGTCTGTTCAACACCATATTGGCTTACTTTTAGGAGCATTGCTTTTATAAACACTGAGGTAGAAAATAAAGTCATTTTCATTTGCATCTTACTGTTTTGCTGTCTTGGAGAGCCCTATTTACAATTGTATCATTCAGAAAATAAGTATTTTATTAGACAAAATTAATTAAAAAAATTACTTCAGTATTTCTAGATCAATGAGAAGGCCTGTAAGAAGACCAGGCTTTGATTCAGCTTGTGACAGAAATTACATACTAGCTTTGTTTCAGGAGATCACACAGTGACTGGTGCTCCTCAGTCAAAAGTAATAAATACGTGGTTTCATGGTATGCAAGTTAGAACCAGATAATGCATTCCAGATCTGCATCTTCTAGCCAATTTTATTAGAGTCAGCTGCTCTTGGCTTTTGCTTTGCTCTCAGCTGGAGTCAGATATCCCATATCTCCTGATAAACTATAACTCGTTAAAAGCCTTTTTGTCCTTAATATAGGCTGCATTTTGTTCTTGTACAGTTTGGGTTGTTTGGTGTTTTTTGAGGGGTGGGGTGATTGAGGGGAAGGATTATGGGTTTCTGTTGGGTTTTGGGTTGTTGAGGGGTTTTCCCCCCTGAAGTAGACATACAACAATCCTAAACATTTCATTTTCTGGAAAACAAAGAATATCCAGCATCAGTCCTTGTCATACCAATCTAGCACATCTTGTGCTCCAAAATTTTTGCAGCCAGTTTCTTCAATAACCACAGTTTATAGAGATTTACATTTATGACTCTCGCCATTGATGAAAATGTTATTACTTCTCTCTCTAGAGGATAGATCTTTGTGTGTCAAATTATTGCACCATTCAGCTTCAAAGAACACATCTATGGTGTCATTAGAACTGTCGGTAAAAAAAGAAGTAACACCCAAAACCCCATATAAAACCAAGAAAAAAATAGGAACATGCTGAGGAAACCCAGAACACAGACAGGCCTTGAGTCAATATGGCCACTGGGTGTCATTGTTTACTCCACCATGCAACATTCACCCCTCTAAACATGAAATGCAGCTGGATGTAGACAAGTCTATTCAGTCATTGTCTGAAACTGGTGATCTATTTATTAACTACCAAAGGATACATACTTTTTTTCTTTAAATGGAATAACCACATACATATTAAAAGATCATCTATCTTATTTTGTCTTGTCCAGTATTTCTTAGACATTGAAGTTGTTTTTATAAACATGTCCATTAGTCCCTTTTCTTTTAAGCAAGCAGCTCTTTTTATACATGCATTTAATTTATTGTGGAAAAGAATGACACTAGATCAATGATGTTGAAAATTATAGTTCAGAGGCCAGACAGACTAAGATGCTGACAATGGAAACATTTACTCTCCTCATGATATTTATCCTTAATTCTAAAAAGCCAGCCAACAAATATTTGTTTCTATTATATTATATTTCAGGTTATTTTGAAATAAGATAATTTGCTATTGAATAGTCCAACTACATTTCTAGCTCAGCACAATGAATAGAATTGTGTTAATTTTCACATCAATGAATCAAGAATAAAATAAAATATGGTTAGACTTTCAACTGGTAGCTACTTTATGTAATGTCAAACATGATTTTACTGAAGTCTGTGCTGAGCTAGAAGTCCTGGGGAGCGACATGTCAATTAAATCAGTTCCTTTCCAGCGTGCTCAATAGCTTTAATAGCAGATGGATAGGAAGACCAGCTCATAAGTAGAAAGGATAATTCAGTCTCCAGAGCCGTCCAGTCTGTGCTCAGACAGCAGTAGACTGTTCAGTAGATCAAGTGTGAGTAGATTGGAGTACCTAGATTCTTCTGGCTGCTGTGTGATGTATTTGTAGCATGAATCATGCTCTACATTAAATAGTCAACATTTGCCAAAATTCAGTGCTTCCTTACACGTGAAATGCATCTCATACTTCACAAATAAATAACTTCAGTACTTCAGGTCATTTATTCACTTTAAATGGCAACTGTTGATTTTTGTATAGCTGTGAGAATATTTCATAGCTGTTTTATGTTGATGTCAGAAGATAAATTTTCACAAAACAAAGAAAAAGGCTTGAAATAGTTATACTTAAAGAGAGCAAAGGAGAAATTGAAAACAGCAAGAAAAGCATAAATTAAATAAAATGACTAAGAATATTGCTTCTATCTTTACTTGCTAAGCTTATCACTGCTAAAGTATTTTCTCATAATAAGTAAAAGCTATTCCTTTACTATACCTAAAGAAAAAGGGATCTGATAGACTGAATTCTCTTAAGAAATAAAGGACAAAATGCAGCCCTCTTCTCCTGTCTGTCACTTTCATGCTCCATGTCCAGGACTGTGGTGTCTCTGTTTGAAAGCCAGTGGCAAGTTGGCTCACACAACACAAACACTGTGAAAGACTCAGTAGCCATAGGGATTAATGAAACTGGTAGAATGCTAAAGGAAAGACCAAGACAAGAAGGAATACAAGCCAAGAAGGTCAGACCAAGGCATTAATTTAGCAAAAGTTTTGTGTCTGAGGCAGTACTTTGTCTACTCATTTTCCCGTGAAAGTATAGGTCAATCTGCACATACGGAAAACCACATTTTTAATCAGTTTTGAATTATTTACTTTGCAGAGGTTTCCTTTTAATTTGAACACACTTCCACTATTAAATATCTCCATTTTTTTTTTCTTTCTCACTGGAATTGAGAGGAGATTTTTTGATCAAACATACAGTTTATCTTTCTTTTCTGTTTTAATTTTTAAATTTATTTACATGTCTAATTAAATGTGAAGATTGGAAAGAGGTGCGGATATATTTTTTTTTCACTTCTTTTAGTGATAAAC
The DNA here is from genome assembly GCA_013400175.1 of Phainopepla nitens. Lineage (NCBI taxonomy): Eukaryota > Metazoa > Chordata > Aves > Passeriformes > Bombycillidae > Phainopepla > Phainopepla nitens. Next base: position 651,853 of record VXBQ01000649.1, on the reverse strand, counting down.
TACATTAAAACATTTATGTTTTCCCTCACTGTAGGTGGTTCATGATAATGTTCTTGCTTCTTTGGCCATTCTTCTGGAAGCAGTCCTCAAGGATGGCAGCTGGGAAGCATTTAGTATAGAGCATTGTAACATTACTGTAATTTTATTGTCACTGCATATTAGAAACCCTTTCCTGTTTCTCTGGGTCTGTTTTTCTCAGTTTAGTACCCTTGGGAGTACATTTGGGAATAAGGCGCACAGTAAAGCCAGATTATATTTTAAATAGATAAAAAAGGCTTCCACTCCTTCATTATATTGAATCAGTCTCTCAATTAGAAATTGAAAAATATTTGTGACTTTATGAACACTATGTCAATTTTAGAATAAAGTTCTAAATATTTATGAGAGAAGCTTAAAAAAGCAGCTCTCATCTCTTCAGCTCCACGTGGATCTTGTTTCTGCACAGAAGGTGGTTCAGACACTCTTAGCTCTCTCCTCTCTACCTTCTGCAGCCCAGACTGATTACAGACCCTCCCGTTGTTTGCTCTTAAAAAACCACTTACTAGATGACAGCAAATTGCTGTCAGAAGAGTATTCCTGACACCAATTTAAGATTTGGAGTGAACATGTGCTTTGGATGTACTGTGTGTATGTACTTTGGTGAGCCAATCCAGAATTTAACAGCACACTCTCAGGTTTAATAAAAGTATCAAATGAACAGCTGGAATGAAGTCAGTACTATGAATTAGCTCATCTTAAGGATGCCTTGAACAACGTGGGTTTTTTTTTTTTTTTCTTAAAGGNAAGAAATTTAAAAACCCACATATTTAATTTAAAAAAAAAAAAAAAAACACAACAAAAATAAACAAAAAAGACCCAACAAAAACAAAACCAAACACAAAAAAAACCCAGAAGAATTGCTTCTGCTGAAGTAATGCTGAAGACCAAATTCATGGACTAAGATTAAATAATGATCGCTATTTTCCAGATCACACTAGCAAAAGAGAAAATATTATTTAGGGTAGTTATTGTACTCTTCAGTCAGAAGGATTATCTGAGAGATAAGCAGAATATTTATTTGAGTTGTCCTTGTCAGATAGACATGTTCAATCATCTCTGAAATATTCTTTTATCAAATGGAAATACGCCAAGTACTTTCAACAGCATTTGACCTGGAAAACAGTAGGCTGACAGTGCTGCACTTCACCTGTTAGACTGAGCTTCCAAAGAGATGTTTAGTGGCAGTATGGGTTAAGTATCCATACAAGCACCTGTGTCAATTCCTCAGTGGAATTTTCATCTTACTCCCAGACATTAAAACAACTGATGGTGGGCAAAGAACAACGACCATTAGTGTTGTGTGTCACCAATGCACTGCCTAACAAATAAAGGTACAACATACCTGCAAAAGCTTTTGTAGAGTCTTGTACCATCTTCACACTCTGCTGCTGCTCCCTGAGCAAAGAACATGCCGATAGTTAAATGCTGTTTTATTTAATTTTTCACTCATCGGTTCATTTAAAAGTACACAGGAGACCTGTAATCTAGCAGTTCAGCAAATGAGGAATAGATTTATTTTCCATGCAGGCTCAAAGTGTTTTTCATGGATAATGATTGAAATACTAGGGCCTTGGAAAGCCTTTTATTTAATAAATTCATCCTTTAAAAACTGATATTTTGCTTGACATACCTGAAGGCACATGGCTGCCTGTGCATGTGTACACTTCTTAATGAAAAAATAATTTCAAAAGCCTGGCTAACTATTATCTGTATATGTGTATGTATAAAGATGCATTAAAGTAATTTCTTAGTTTTGTTATCTCACCAAAATGCTGCTAGCTTGTATTTCTCTGAAAAACAGGAAAAATTAAAGATCTTAAAAGAATATAAGCAATTTTCTCTTTGCCTCCCTCCTTCTCTCTCTCCCTTCCTTCATTTCTTACTTTTAATATACTTCTATTCTTTTATACCATCTGTGCTATTGTCTACAGTGGTAGCAATATTGGGTATTGTAACTTGCTAGCATCGTAATTACACTGCTATAGCTGTTGTAGCTATAACCTGTATTTCCATGCCAAAGGGCACCTCTGAAAAACTCCAAGTAAAATGGATTAAATGCTATTTTACCTTTTTAAACAGAAATACAGGACATCAAAAATTAGGGATTTTAGGCAAGGTCATACTAGACTACTTCTTTGACTCTCTGACCTGCAACAAGTTAAGGTTGCAGTAATTACATTACAGCTTTCTTCATAGAGTGCAAAAGTCATGCAATAGATACCAGAACTGAAGAAATATAATAAAAAATTATAATGAATATTTATGGTGAGGAAAGCTGGTTGTACCTCTTGTACTGAAGTGATATAGAGTAATATAACTACTGTAGATGATTCTCCCACTCTAGTCTTGGAAAAATATGCTTTGTGAATATTTTGGTTCTCTGAGTTCCTTAATGCAGATAGATACTCTCAAGCAATGAGCAAACAGAGTATCTGACAGATCTTCAAAACAATAACCTGTAAGCTATGAAATTAATTTACTATTAAAAAAAAAAGGTTAAAAACATAATGAAGTTACAGACTGGTGGCCTAACCTGTCTGTAAACTCTTAAGCTTAATGGAAATCATAGGTCTTTACTTTAAAAAAAAAATTTCACTGATGACCACCAAAATGTTTTCATAATCTTCTCTATAAACCCAACGTATTTGGAGTTTATTCATGTTTATATCACAGACTTCCCGATTATATGCTGATTTCCTTCTAAGAGCAATAATATTCTTATAAAATAAATCAGTAAAAGCCAGCGTTTATCATTCACATCATCTGCTCAAAACAGGTGCAAGTGAAAAGCAAATTCTATTAGACTACCATAAGTGCTTTTTAAAGAGTAGAAGTGCTTAGAAGCAGAACAACAAAAGCGTTTAGTGAGCATTAAGGGGTAGCTTGATTGCAAAATGCTGCTTGATCCCCATACAGACCACAAGAGTAACTTATGCTCTTAATTGCATTCTATTTTATTCAAATGCATGTGCTGTGTTATTTTATCTAAATTGATGTGTTGCATGCCTGTCTGTACAGTAACAATGCTGCTTCAATCAAATACTTCAAAATACAGAGATTTATTTGATGGTAAAGTAGTTGAAGATTAAAAGGATAAAAGGATGATCTTTCATATCAAGGTTTATGGCATCAAATCCCATGGATTTAACCCATATTTTTACTTGAATAGGAACTAAGGTAGAAGAAGACAGTAAACTAAAACTAAAACTTGTCTTGTTTCATGTGTCAGGAAAGGGAATGCATCACTTTTGTTAACAAGCATTTCACTCACTGGTTAGCTTAATTTAAAAAAAAATCTATATAATTTTATGACCGTGGCTAACATTTGTAATAACAAGCAACGAGAATTTAATCTCATGCTTTGTTATACATGATGGTCAGTTTCTGTGGTCAGAGAAAAAATCCTTCTCTGTGCAAAGTAATATTCTTGCCAAAGCTTGTCTGAAAGCTTGTCTTTTGTATCACCAGGAACATTTACATCTTTCTAAAACAATAGTTATGAGCCATTGCCATCTGTGAGTAATGACTCAGACACAATATCATGAGATACATTGGACATGATGGAGCAGTGAATGACTTATTACATTTTTTTAAAATTTCTTTTGGTCTGCTTTAATTTAATAAGATTTTACAGCTTTTAAAATATGATAATTTTTCCCTTAGTTATAGAGTATTAATTTTCCCATCTTCTAACATCACTCCCACTGGCCACTTTAAGACCTTGGATAAAAGGAAATGAAAGGAGTATATCAGTGGCAGGATAAAGAGGGAGTAGATGGTAGTAAGACAGGATTTCCAGCCTTCAGCAAATGACTCAAGTGACTTGAGATAAAAAAGGAAAATTAGTCCTTTCAGTATTCTAATATTTCCTATAGCCAATCCTGGAGGAAGTATGGAACTGAAAACCTGAAGCAGAATTATGTGGCTCAACTCTGAATTTTGAAACCCTTGTTTTTTTAAATGTTAGAAAATGACACTTGTATTAGAATATGGTTCATTGTTTAAAAGCAGTTCCACTGTCAGACAACACTATGGTTTCTCTAAACTATTCCATGGAGAACATCTATTTTATTAATCCTTGATTGGAGTAACAAGTCATATAAAGTTTGGCCTAGATAGAGTCTCTATAGGAAATCATTCAATATAAAAGGTTAAAATTAATTTATATCAAATTAAATGCATGAACAAAGCTATTCTTTATAGCAGATTTATAATCTTATGTCAATATCCTATTTATTGTTCTGGCTCTGGGTTGGCTCTACTCAAAAGAAAAGCTTTTAGTTATGCAGGGTTTCAACTTTCTATGGGTGTGATTTTTGTGTGTCCTTAATTTACACCACAGCCCTGAAAATCCAGGACACAGAGCAACTGCTTTTAGCTTGTCTAGGAAAAGCAGTAACAGACTTATTCTCTCAGACAGCCTCATCCTTCATCCTCAGTGCAGAAAAATGCAGAGTTGGAAGTGTGAACAAGCTTTGAGTTAGTTTTTCATCCACGCTGATTATTTATGTGCTAGAGAAAAATGAGCTGCACAGGTGCCATGAATACATAGTGCACAGACTGCAGTGTCACAGAGATTCTTGTCTGTCCATGAAGGGAGCTTCAGAAAAAGTCTGTCCTGCTGATGAAAGGAACCTGGACAATGGGCTGTATGTACCCCACTCTTACACCCAGAACTCAGGAGTCATCTAACCATCATCACCAAGACATACTTCTCATCACCTAGATTCTCTGAGACACTGCCAAGGGGCTGACAGAGGTGACACGAGGGGTAGAGGTGACCTGTGCTGTTCTGAAGTGCAGGAGACTATGGGAGATAAGCTCGATCTCAGCAAACAACTCTATCTGTCTGTGTTCCAGCAACTGAATCTCAAACACAAAAAAGATACCCATTGATTTCTTTTGCAGCATGTCACTGTCACTTGCAGCATATCTAAATAGAACTTAAGCTGTCTGAGACAAATATTTTAACACAGAATTCTCCAGGAAGCTTCAGCCCAGTAATATAATAATGTTTGAGCATTTCATCTCACGGGAGGCAGTTTGCCTCACGTTAAGACAATTACTCAGACAGTTTAAAAGGAGGTATTACTTCTCACATTTTCCTTGTTGCCATGATAATAGGCAAAAAAAGAGACTGCTCTCCTTGTTTCATGTCAATCTTTGGCTGTGCCTTCATCTTTTCAGAGAGTGTAATTCAAAGTAACTCCTACTGTGTACTAACAGTGTCAAGGCCACTATAAACTGAGCAACCATAGGGAACAGAATTAGCAGAGTAAAATATGATCTTTAAACAATTTTATGAAGTATGACTTGAACCCAACTTATATGTATTTTCACACCAAATGCTTGTGGTTGCTTGCTGCAATTAATATAAAATAAATTGTGCCAGTCACTTGCAACTCTAAAAATATTCTGTCCTTTGCTGTTTCATTCTGAAGGGAAGCTCAATCAACCAAGGTGTTGCACAGGGAATGAGGAAAAGCACAGGGAATGAGGAAAAGCAACAGTCCCAGAGCTGAACCAGATCTGATGCATCACTTCAATATCACTGAGTCCTACAGCACTCTCACTTTATGCTCTTGTACTTTAAAAGTGCAGCTGCTTATCTTTCAAATTTTCTTTAGAAGGTGCTCAAACATTTTAGAGAATCGCAAATTTTCATGATTTTCTTTGCTCTGTTTTCTCCAAAGTCAAGGATGAAAGCAGCTAACTTCCTAAAGTCAGTTGAGAGATTTATATATACTTCAGTTCCAGAATTAACAGTTGAGAAACTGATGTATCAGTAAATCCAAATAATAAATCCCTTAGACAGAATAAACTGTAAGACCATGGTCTGATCTTTTAACTGTAAAGCAATTCCTGTAATGTCAAAGAGACTGCTGATATGTATAAAGAATATTGAAATGGAATAAGCATAAGAATTGTTTCCAAAGAATGAAGAAAATTATTCCTGTGGAGAATACTAGGTTTTATTTACATAAATTGAAGTTTATAAATGTACATAGAAATGCAATTTTATAAAAATATATAGTATTTATATTTATATTTATATTTATTTTTTGTACTATATGTATATACACATAATATAGAGAGGGGTTTTTCTATTTCCTTTCTTTTCTATAAAAATTATACGTGCATGTTTTTCATCTCTAAGTGACAACTATTCTATACCTCTGAAACAGGTAGATTCCTATGTAATATTAGATTCTAATAACTTTATATTACTTTTTTTTTGTTTTTCTCTTCCTCCCTTTGGATATCTAGATACAATAACTTTCATATTTCTTTTAATTCAGCATTTAGCAGCTTTACTTTGCTAATTAGTTAATTTGAGTCTTCCTTACCACAGTTTGTATCTGTATTTAAGTACCCCCAAAAAATCAGGAACTAAGATTTCAGATATCCAAATGGCATGGTAAGATTCATAATTCATAGAATTTAGACTGAGGAGGTGAGTGTTATGAAATCGTTATGTTTGGGGAGAAAGCAAAGGGCTACAATCCATCATAGGCAAATCATGCCCTGCTCTTGGCAATTATATCCCAGTTTCTGTTTCTGGAAGCACCTCTCTCTGGTTTTTTTTATCCTTTAAAGCCTCCATTTGATATAAAGCCACAAGTTCAGGTAAACAAAAAGTAATTTGAGTGTCATGTTACAGCCTAGTGCAGGTAACCCCAGGAGATGGATGGCTAAGAAAAGGATGAAGAAAAACTGGGTGCATAACAAACTATCTCACCCTACGTATGATACCGCACTGGTCTTGAACTCCACACCCTGTTTTTTCAATAATGTGCCAGAAATTATTTTTTCAGAAATGCAGTAACATTTGGCAGGGTATTCAAGCACTGGAATGGTATGTCCAAGGAGGTTTTGAGGCCTCTACTCATGGAGATATTGAAAACCCAACCAGACACAGCCCTGAGGCTGAATTGAGTTTGGGGAGAGGGCTTGGCCTGCGTGACATTTAGAGAGGACTTGCAGCTTCAGCTAGTCTATGATTCTGTGGTTTCTTAGCTGTGTCAGAGCTTACAGTAGTTATTGATCTTATATGATTTCACAAAGTTTCTTTCCTGATGAATTCAAAAGTGTTTTTGCCTCTGAGCTTGTGACCTGTCACACAGGTTGAATAGATGAAAACAAAGCTGAATAGCACAACCTAAAATCAATATACAAAAATGAGTATGCCTGATGGATGTAACTATGAGTTAGTCATTCTTTTAGCTGTCTGGACTTTAAAGCAAAAAAAGCCCACAACCAGCCAACCAAGTTTACTGCCCAAAAAACAAGAGTCGTTAGAAAGAGGTTCCAAAACATTGCCAATGAATAAAGGGATATTTTTCATTCTGATATTTCATTTCTGCTAAAAGATAAAAGTGAAACTGAGTTTCCCAAGATGAGCTCTGAGACAATGGAAAGGATCCAACAGAGGCTTGCCATGATTGTGAGGAGCATGGGACACACAACCTAACAGGAATGTTTGAGGGAGCTGGACTAGTTAGGAATTCTAAAGCATAAGAAGGAGTATGCCTGAGGTTGGTTGGGGTTATGAAGGCATAAAGAAAACTCATTTCATCTATGGGAAACAGTAAAATGAAGTGTAATGGCCTATGTCACTCAGAAAGTTCAGGCTAGGAATAAAACCATTTTCAATAGGAGGGTTGTGAACTCTGGATCAGATTTTTAAAGCAGATCTGGACTCCCCATACTGGAGATTTTCAAGACTGAGCTGACATAACCATGGATAGCTTGATAGCCTGCACTTGGTCAGATGTATGCATCTAATAACCTAATAATCCTTGTTTCTTCACATGACCTGAAAAAACTTGTAACTTTGGGATTTGTAAAGCAGATACTCCAACAACTAAATCTCATGCAATGCAGGTGCTGGTTTTTTCTTAATAGTGACCACCAATAAGAGTCTTCGAAAGAAAAAATTATGTGACATAGCCCAGATGGGTTTACAGTGCCTAAAACTAAACAGATTTATCTAAAAGACATATTTCTTTTCTTTAAATACTGTTCTGCCAAAGGGTTCTTCTCAGTATAAGAAGGCAGACTGATAAGTAGATATTCTGACCCTGAAAAGGAAAAATTCAGTGTTTTGAGAGCTATGAGGAAATTAGATAAGATTCTATCTGCTCTAGTATTGCCAGGAAGAAGAAAAAAAAAAAAAAGAGTTGTACTGGAAAAAATAAACAAATGCAACTCTCTTAAAATAAGGCATTTGAATAATTTTATTTATTGATTCAGATATTCAGTGGTGTTTGAGTGCTATTCTAATAATATCCTTTCAAGTAGCTGAAAGGCTAATGTGCAGGTACCGAAAAGGTATTTCTGGCATGCACAGCCATTTAAGTTATTCACAGAATCTAATTTTAAGCATCTGATTTCCACTCCTTAATAAAGAGCCAGTCTTTTTATTCCTCCCTTGTTCGATGCTAGAAGGAAATCCCTCTCAAAGACAATTCAGAACAGCTACAGTGAAAGGATCCTCATCTCTATAATGAAGACAGACTAAAAGTAGCCTCTTAATTTATGACCCCATGCACAGTAGACATTTAAAGCTTACCCACTTTCAAATGACACTTGCATTTTCAAGTACTTATTTTATATCTGTACATAAGTACATTAGTATTTTGCATCACTAAGGGCTCTTAAATATATCTCTCCATTGTGCCAGAAAATCTTGTCGTTTATTTGTATAAACTGTAGCATAGAGATATATGACACATTTAAATGTATCCAGATTGGAAAACGTGACTGGTAGTGTACTTTAGTAGTCTTTCCACATGCCTATGTGCTTCTGAAGCCAATAACGAAAGGCTTTCCTTCTGTGACCAATACTTTACTTGCCATAATTTCTCATGAAGTTCTCCCCAAAATAATATTTATTACACTGAAAACTAACATTAATTTGTTGTCATATACGCTTATTGCATAGTCTTCAAAAAATCTGAGTTTGGATTTGTCTTGAAGTTTGTAATCTATTAAGAAGAGTTCTGTAAGTGAAAACATACAAACGCAAAAGAGCAAGCCAGCAAAATTGCCTGGAACACCTAAAGGCTAACTACTCAACCAGAGTGAAAACTTTCAATTTCCTGAAATATTTTCAGTCTTAAAGCAGTCTTTTAATGTAGTTTTTGAGGATTAAATATTTTTCACATGAAGTCCAAAAACATATTTTATCTCATTAAAATGGGATATACACTTAGTCATGTTATTCTTTTGAAATATACAAGAAAATATTGGGTAAATTAAGCTGGACAGGGGAACTTGTTTTTGACTACTTTGATGAACAAGGGACCATCAAATATATTCTTACATAGAGAATAAGACTAAATAATGTAAATTCCTTTCCCTCTGTATCTGTCTCTCATCTTCTTTTTAATCTTTTAATCTCTATGTTTTTTTCTACAGTAACTTGAAGTTATCCCAGAATGTCTCCTTTAAGTCACTCTCAAAGTGCCTTTAGATAAGATTAATCCAATACAGAAGTTCATTTCTGAGTTACTGATCTAGAGTGCTTTTAGATTCAAAGTGAACATAATCACTTCTAGCTTGAAATCACAGAATGGAAGTCTAAAACGGGATGAGTGGATAAAAGAAATTTGCTCGTTAAATCTGTCAGGGAAGGACTCAGCTTTGCTACTGTTGCTGAAACTAGATACTGGGGTAGAGGGAAGAGAGTGAAGGAAAAGGCTGAACTTATGGTATATGTGCTGTTACATGGCATATAATGAAAGTGGGAAAACTTTAGCTTATAAATAGCATGGGCTGATCAAGCAGTGACATGGTTAGCGTCACTAAAAGGTAGGAGTGAATTGGTCTATATAGGAAGGAAGAAAACATAATTTATTTACCTCGTGTGGTCAGCTGTTCCTCTTCCAAAGGACAGTATTTGTCCCATGTATGAAAACTGAAGGGGGACAATGGATACATAGTTTAGTTTCACCACATTATCAATCTCTCATGTCCCAAATAAATTTTGAAAAATTTCCCTGAATAAAGACTGAAAAGACAAATTCTCACTCATATTCAGCTCTTTTAAACTGTTCAACAGAACAGATGAAGTGCTTTGAGAAAAACTGAAATCACTAATTAAGGTAAAATGAAGAGTTCACTGCACTCTATGGAGCTAGAAATTACCATCCTTTAACAAAAGTGATACTATACCCATCCACGTTATTTGAGACTATTTGGTTTACATGGAATTTTGCTGTGGTTACATGAGGTTTTCTTCTCAGCTGAGAAGACGAATTGACAATAAATTATGCAAATCTAGAACTGGTTTGCTTTTGCCCTTGTGAATGTTTCAGAGAGCCAGAAACAAAAGCAAGCTGAGACAATTCAGCACCAAAATGATGCAAGAGCAATCATTCCACTTAGTCCGAAAAAAATGAATGGGTTAAAAAACCCACAACTAAATCTATAATATCTTTATATTTGTCTCTGTTTTCTTCTTTAGAATTAATAAGACAAAGTAAGTATGATTTTGTCCTTGCTGGTAGGTGATTTAAGATGCAGTTTGAATCCTTGTTATACATTCCTGAGTATGAAATCATGAATTATATGATTTTTCTCCCATATATATATTGACTTGTGACATAATTTCTTTCAGGTTAAAACAAAGGACATTATAAAAGCTATCCATCACTCAGGAAGACAGCTGTTGCTACAGATTGCATAAGGTAACAAGAAGAAGAAGTTCAAGGTTTTGTAGAGGTTGATGAATGACTGAATAACCTTCTTTTCCATGCTTTCTATGCAATTTTTTCACTTACAAAAGTGAAACACCTCTAAACTGCAGCAGTTAACATGGTAAGTCACTTGGTGAAACATCTGACAGAATGCTTCAAGGGTTTTTTCTGTGTGGAGCAGGATTTATGTTTGCTTTGAAAAAATGACACTACAGCATATAAAAGGACTATATGCACAGTATGCTGTTCAATATATACATGAAAGTTGTACTCAATTTTTCTGTTGGAGGCAATGTTTTGCAATAATACATCCTTGATGTTCTTTATTATTATGTTGATATGTTTCATGATTAATATATATAACAAATATCAATGAAAATGCTCCATATCTAGCTACTTTAAAAGATTTTTATAATGACCTAAGCCTGTTTCAAATCCCCACGTGCCCTTGGTTCATCTGAAATACAGAAATTAAAAAAAAGAGAATTTAAAAATGTCAAAAAACATAATATAGAGCAAATTGAAAAAAATATGCAATTTTTTCTTTTGAAAATACAATGCATAATAGATATTCATAAAAGAAAAAAATAGGATGCATTACCACAAGTTTAGATTTGGCATGGCATGAGTACCAAATGTGAAGATATTTACCTTGCATTTGGATCTGTAGGTGTCATAACAGATTTATGCCAAAAACAGAAGTGAACTTTTTCAGAATCAAAAGGATTACTGAATACTTAAAAAATACTAGTGTATACTCCTGCAAAAAAAAATCCATAAAATAATTTGTCAAAAAGTTGTGATTGATAGGCATCTGCAAGTTAGTCAAATAGTAGCATTCCCATGTTGTTTGATGCTTTAATCCTTGGATTTTTTTTTTTTTTGTAGCGATTAAGATAATTTTCCCACCTCATGTAGTGTTAAGATCCCTGACAGCACTACAAAAAAAAACCCTTTTATGAACTTCACAGCATTATTCAAGGTCAGGGATATATTCTGCCTGCACATCATTGTCTAGACCATTTCTGTTGTAGCAGAGACAGCAGAAATCAAACAGATGTGACAAGAAGAGGAAGGAAAAATACCTTAGACACTTAGAAATAGCAGTGAGCAAGAGGAGTTAGTCAAATTAGTATCAAAAATATACTAGTGTTATAACTGTCAGAAATTAGGTTTTAAAAAATAAAAGTCCCAGATTCTAAACTAAAGCAAATAGGTATGGATGTCAATATATATATCTTTATATATATACATGTGGCACTTCTAATTAATTAAATTGCAAAATTAATGATCTAAAATTTACAAAGTACTCCATATTGAGAAGATGTAGTCCATTTTATATTATTAACATCAGCTTTCAGGAATGAAGAAAACTGGTCAAAGGTGTTTTTCTGTGACTTCCAGCTTAATTGAATCACTTGCATAATTAATTTTATTTGATTCTTTCAGGACCTTCATTCAGCTGAGAAATTGATCATGGTGTTTTTGGCTAGTAAGTCAATTTATGGACTGTTGGAGTCTGGGAGTTTTTGTCAACAACATTGCACTACATTTATATTAAAATAAATTTAAAAAATGCCTGAGGCAGACATAAATCTGGTCCCATAATATTACAATATCTTTGATATAATATGCATGCAGGTTATGCTGTAGTTGCACCTTGGTGGTGAGCATGTATGTTATATATGTGTCATAACACAAACCTGCTGAAGAGGTATTCAGTGAAATTATCACACATTCAAAATCTTCTCCTTTCTCCATAACATTACTGAGTCATCAATAGAAAAAAAGTACTTATTTTCCCACTTCTTGTATGATTAGAATTTAATCTGAGAAGAGTATTTCAGAAACGCTTATTTTGGATTTCTTATGCCAATTGAGTTTTGAAGCAGTTCATATAACTGAGCAGCTGTTCTGCTGCTCTGGTTTTGAAATGGAGTAACAGAGTTGGCTTCAAAATCAGGAAAACTGATGAGTTCTCATGAGTTTCCTTCAATTGTAGAAACCAATGACTCGTTGCTTATTACTGGTTAGAATTTTGAACTCAGTTATGACAGGTTCATATCTATTTTAGAAGTTGTTTTTAAATTGCTGTGGTTCACAGATAAGATTTTAAAAATAAATCCTTTTTGAAATAATTTCTCTCTCATGAAAAGCAGTATTAAAGTTTCTGTGACTTAGATAGAAAGGAAATAAATAATAGAAAGAAAATTGATAATAAATGAGCATTTGATAATAATATTTCACTTAATTGATTCTCAGTTTGTACAGATTTAACTGCCAGGAGAAAGAGATACCATATTTATCCCTGGTCACTTCTAGAAAAAGAAATCCAAGATTATAGTGTTAAGAGGATATAGTCCACACTATGTCTTGAAATCAATGTGGATTTTAAAACTGAATACAGAATGGGAGTCTGGACCTTAAAGAAGCAGAGGAAGCAATTTAAAGTTGGGGATTAAAAAACAGATAGGAATATTATTGGAAGTTTCCAACTTCTATATTCTACTATTCTCATCCTCACTAGTACTCCAGATGTAACTATGAACTGTAATGAAAACTCATCTTGAAGTCTAGTTTTGACTTTTTTTGTCTTTTTTTCCCATTTTGTATAGTTTGGGACATGAACTAAAGGACAAATTTCTTCACTCTTTATTTTGTTTTTCTCTTTAAATTTGGGGTAAAATTTTCAGAGAAATTAAACTGCTTTAGTCCATGGAATTCTTACTATGTATTGAAACATTAACACTATGTTAATTTCTGGAACTGAAAGAATTTCAATCTACTGGTACAAGAAGCTTCATTTTTCAGATACTTGCATTATATTTTTTGCTTTCCACGTCCTGTCCTTTCCATGACCTGATAAGGAGTTGTACCTACTCCATATGAAAATATTTTGGTAACCTCTTTGATCTAGGGAGTTTATTCAAATAACTACTTTTCATTTATTCAAATACATATTCATATGCTGCAGGTTCTACCTTTTGTTCCAGCCTTCCCTATATCTAGTTTTGATGTGGTTTGGTTTTTTTTTTTTCCCCCTTCTTTACGCCTTCAGTCATTAGGAAATTACAAACATTACTCATATCCCTTTTGGCTTTTGCATTTGTAGGCCGAAGAAACAATGTACTTTTAATTCCATGTGCTAAATTAGTTTTCATCCCCTTTATCATTCAAGTAATCTTTCCTTTTGTATTCTCGCATTCCCATCCATTTTTTTTCTTAAATATGAATTGAATTGTATATGCATGCTATTTTTGGTATCTTGTCAGCAGTGTGTATACTTCCCTTTTATTACTGGATGTTTCTGTCAGCTCTTCAGCACTGCCTTTTTTTTTTGACTTGTACTGTCAAGGGAATACATAGTCCTCTATTGATCAACTACTACAACTGTTTAGTTTTTTATTCAATTGCTCCCAACAAGAAATAAAATTCTTCTAACCATTTTCCATTTCGTGTTACTGATTTTCAGCTTGTATGTTTGTCTGCTCATAAATGGTTTGTATTGGAAGGAACTGTAAAGGTCATCTCGTTCCAAGCCCCTGCTATGGACTGGGATATATTCTACTAGATCTTTCTACAGGTTTCTCAATGCCCCATCCAATCTGGCTTTGAACATTCCCACGGATAGGATATCCACAACTTCTCTGAGCAACCTGTTCCAGGGTCTTTTCGGCCTCAGGAAAGAATTTCTTCTTAATGACTAGTTGAAACTTACTCTCTTTCTGTTTGAAGCCATTACCCCTTATCCTATCACCACATGTCATTGTAAAAAGTCCTGTTCATCTCTCTTGCAGACTTCCTTTAGGTACTGGAAGGTTCTCTATAATCTTCTTTTCTCCAGGTTGAATACTCCCAGCTTTCTCAGCCTGTCTTCATAGGAGAGATGTTCCAGCCATCTGATCATCAAAATCATTCAGTTTTTCCTTTTATTGCACTCTTTTTTCAATAGAAGTCATCCTTTCTGAGTTGCTGCGGTCAAAATACATTATTATATCCCAGCTTGGGAAAGTCTTTTTTGTTTGTGGTTTGTCTGGTGTTTTTATAGAAGTATTTAATGCAAGTGTTGTGGAGGAGAACTATTAGTGTGTTTTCTAATGGCTTCCAAGAAATCATTACCAGTCCAATGGTCCTGTATTAATTTATACATCTAATTAACTTTAATGAATGGAAGACACTTGCATATGTAAATACTTCAGTTCATTATGGTTCATTCATTTGGCAATGCAAAACCTTCTTAGTGCCAATCTTAATTAGTGAATGTAGTGTAGATATTGGCAATAATTTACTATAACTTTGACTTGGGGAGTTGTAAGATTTTCTGCATTTGATTTTCAGTTATGCAATGAATTTATTGAGACTGTGTAGTGAAAGACAGAAATTTTAGGGCAACAGCCCATAAAAGTACAAATCTGTCTGACGGAAAAAAATTAACATTGATCTGCAGAGCAGAATTTTGGTTTAGCTGTTCCCATTAATTCTTGATTTTCTTGGAAATACACTCCAAGGACTTTGTCATTTTAGCATTCTTACCTAACAGTTAATACTGGACAGTGAATGGTTTGTTAGAACATATGTTTTCTCTTTTCAGTAGTGTCCTGGGGTGACTTTATGATGCCTGTATCCCCAGTCATCTGCTCTGTTTGTCTGGGTTCTGCACCTTTGAGACTGGTTCCTGGAGTGAGAGGGCGAAGAAACGTGGCGTTTATTATCAGAAACTGCACTAGCTCCCCCTCATCCTTCTCTGGACTGTGTTGTGTGCAGTGGACAGCGGGAGAGAGCTCTCCTTCACTTTTTAGTTAGATTTTAGCTAGCTGCACCAGAGAAGTTCCCTGGACTTAAGTGGTTTTGTTCTTTTTCTTGGAACTGTTTTGAACCTGCTCTGGACTGAAAACCCAGAAGAGCACTGGGAGTTCAGACCTGTGGCCCACTGGGGCCCAGGACACAGCATTTCCAGGGCTGGATGGAGCAGTAACAGACTGAGCGAGCTGAGTTACCCCCCACAGAAAGGACTTTCTGAATTTGCCATCTTTTCAGAACAATGAGAGGTTCCATTGTTTAGTATTATTCCTTTTGTATGCTTGTGAATACTTTGCTAGTTAAATAAACAGATTTTTCCACTTTTCTCCAAGGAAATTTTCTCCTGAACCAGTAGGGGGAGGGGCCACTTGAATCTGCTTTCTAGAGGGACCCCATTCAGAGATTTCTTCCCAGATTTTGCCCTAAACCAGGACAAGTAGCTTTTTAGTCTCTGTTCCAGTTTTGTCTTCATTTCTGACATATTCTTTGTCCTCTACTATAACACAGTGAGGCATAATAAGCCTAAATTCTTAGCACTTTCTAGGGTGTATATTATTGTCAGGATATTGTTATACATTTTCCTTTTAGCTGGCGGCCTTCATTCCAACTCTCACTACACTCAAGAGATCTCATTTAGATCTAATTTTGACTTAGCTTGGGTATATTTTCAGCAAAGCCAAAGGAATATATTTGTAATGAAAGCACAGACTGTGCTGGGTGAGAAATGACATAATGCAAACAAATCTATTGTCTTCAAAATAGCTGTAAAATCTACAAATCAACCTGAAAGTGACTGTGTTTTAGATTTTCTTGCTGTTGATGTTGAGTTTTATTTTCTGCAGCTTAGTGAGTATAATAAATGCTGCCAGAAAATATTTCAACAAATGTTTTTTATTACAAAAGTTTGAATGACAAGTAAGGAAGTATAGTGAATAGCAAAAGTAATGCGAAAAAGATTATGCCCTCTGGTAGCCGAAATATTTATTTCTGATCTTCTTTTTCATTGAAGGAAAATGACTTGCCCCACATTATGAAATTTGACAAAGGTGTAAATCCAATATGAGGTATATAAACCTGCAAGCTGAGTAAAATATAGCCCATTTTCTTGTATATGTTGCTGTACTTAGAATTATACAAGATAATTCAGGCTTTGAGGGACTTCAGCAGGTCTCCAGTCCAATCCCCTGCCCAAAGCAAGGCCAGCTCAGTATCCCCACTGCCAGGCCTTGAATCCCACCAAGGACAGAGATGACACAGTCTTTCAGGAAAATCTACTGCTCTGCATCTTTGTCCCTATGTGGAAACAGAACCTTTTAACAGTTAGCTTGAACCTTTCCTTCACCCATTGTCTTTCATGGTCTCCCCTGCCCCACTGTGCCACAAGCATCTCAGTCTCCTTGGTGAACTCTTGCAGGAGCTGTGAGTCTGTGTGGTGCATGGGAAGGCATCCATTCTCCAGCCTAACCCAGTCCTGCTCTGACAGTATCTTCCCCTGGGGCAAATGCTGCAGCCCTCAGCACCTTGGGGCCCTTCACTGAGCTTCCCATTTGCCTACATCTCTGCTATGCTGGACACCAAAATTTGATGCAGTCTTGAAATATGTTTGAAAAATATCACATAATTTTAAGGTTCACAATCCTGTCCTTCAATTTACAGACCATGCCTCTGTTCATACAGCTCAGGAGCTGTTCACCACCTTTACTCTTAGGGCACATCATGGGGTCATGTTTGCCTCACTGTCCATCAACTTCCACTAAAATCAGGTTGCTCTGGTATTTCTGCATCACCAGAAGAACACTGCCTGAACAGTAAAAGAGAATCATCAGTGGCCTTTCCTAGAAAAAGATCCTAAGGGTGAGAATAGACACAGACTGCTAGAGAGGGGCAAGTGTATTTTGCTTAGTCTTCAGTCTCTGGTAATGTAAACTAAAACATTTTTCACAGACATAATTAAAAATACCTTCTGAAATATGAAAACATTTATTTTTTCTTTTGTGCACAATTACTTCATTTTCACTGCCTCCTCTGCACTTTGCTAAACATTTTCAGAAAAGAGCAGAACAAAGAAATTTTCCAAAGATTTTACTGCATAAAAATTTAGTGGGCTGGTTATGTGCAAACTGCCTCCTGTCTTGGGTGACTTGGGAGAACTAACAAGGCTTCAATTGTCAATCTGACAAATGAAGTAAATTAAACCCAAAAGTAACAATCCTCCCCTATATCAAGTGTTTGCATCAAATTTGTAAAAGGAAAATTTCTTACAATGGTTCTTCACAAAGAAATATGAACAATTAGGAAAAATATGAGAAAATCTTTAGTTTCCTCTGATCCAGAGGTAGTATTATTTCTTCAGTAAGCAAGTATGTTATCTATCTGGATCTTGTATCTATCTGGATATATTAATCTATCCATATTTATACCTATTTGGATGTATTCCAAAATTCCAGCCTTTTGTATGTATTCCATAAAAATAGAAGATTAAAACATCTTCTATTAAAACAAGACTATCATCATAGTCTTATTAAGAAACAAGTTTGATAACAGCTCTACTCATACCTCAAGGTAGAAAATTAATTCCATCTGTGGAAAACAATATACATAAGCTTATAATATACATAAGCTTATATAAACTTTTTATTAAGATAGGTTTTTGAAAAGATCATAATGATTTTGCTGTTGTCTCAAGGGCAGTTCTTTGGTTTTATCAAAAGAACAATTTTTCACAAGCAGATTATAAAACTTTTGATCTGACTTAAAATGTTTCCCTGGTACTCTTTTCTCTGGCTAGAACACAAAGAAAACTTACATCTGACCTTCTTGGCTTGTATATCATTACATTTATTGATCAATGAGTAGGAAAACTAGATAGAAAATTGCCAGAGAAAGATGGGACTAGCTCAATTGGTTCGAACATGGTGCTAATAATGCCAAAGTTGTGGGTTTGATTCTCATGTGGGCCATTCTCCTAAGACTTGGACTAAGTTGGACTTGATGATCTCTGTGGGTCTCTTACAGCTCAGAATAATCTGTTATCCTGTGAAAATTCTAATTCAAGTTTCATTTAGGTGGACAACTATAGCCTTAAGATAAATATTAAGGAGGAAAATCTACAAACACTAAGTTCTATCTGTTGTCTCTTTTAAATTACTGAATGGAGAGTCAATGAGCGTGGTTGACTCTAGAATTACTTCTCCAGAATTGGATGGCTTATTTCTGGCAATGTCAATCATCACAATCCTAAAGACTCTCAATTTTTTGTTAAACACCTGTTGTGCTTCCAGGAATGTCATGCCAGGAAATTGTTTATGCAGCAATTAAATTTAGAATCTTCTATTGTGCCAGTGTCCTCTGACCGAAAAACCACCAAATCTAAACCTAAATTATCGTTTTAATTTTACCTTTCTGTTATCTATTACCTTAAATGCTGTGCAGCTCTTGTCTCAAAGATAACTTGCTCCACCACTACAACATCAAACTTGTGCAAGGATTCTGATGCTGTAATTACAGATGCTGCAAAAGGGGCTTTTTCCAGCTTTTTAGAAAATTATATCAAATAGAAAATTAGAAACTTTCAAGACATTTTAAGGAAAAATTAACTTATTAATTATTATCCAGTATCATTATCTATCTCACAAGAAAAGGAAAACAGTTATTAGCAAGTCCAAATACACTGTTTGATACTGTATCATGCAAGGTAATATGACTGCAGGAAAACTACAGAAATGAACTTTTCAACATTTTTCTTGAAGTATTGCCTTGAACAGCTAAAATGATAGAGCACTGGCAGTCAACCCTAAAATCAAATGAAATCCACTGGGTGTAGGAACTGAAATAGGGCCAGAGAACCAGAGAAAATTACTCAATAGACCATTTTAGTCCCAAGCTTGTAGACAGTGACTTGAGATGGCAGGTGAACTGGTGTGAAAAAACACAAACTCATCCTTAAGCTTTCTTCCAAAGCTTAAACCAAAATACTATTTAAACTCTGAAACACCACTTTGTGAAACACCTAAAAGAAAACATCTTTTACCACAGTCATTGATTTTGTTTGTGTGTGAATGCATACATACTCACAAAGCTGTTATTTTCCTAATAGCAATGCAGATTTATCTGCATTTTACTAACACAGTTCAGGATTTAGTCTTCAGGAGTTGTAATCTACATTACTGACATTATTGAAAAGAGATTTATTCTGACATGTGCAAATATTTGTATATTATATGAATAATTACACTGATGTGACTAGACGTGTTTTTCTTCCAAACTTGTAAAATTATTCTCTCTCTAGGAATAAGCTATAATCATTGTCACTATTATTTTTGTGCTGATGGCATAGTACTAGCTATAACACAAAATATGGAGAAATCCAAAGTAGTATAAAAGAGAATATTGTTTAAAGTCAAAATAAATAAATGTATTTGGGTGTTGATGTGCTGGCAGCACTGCAGGCATGTCCTGTGTGAGAAGAAACCAGGGACTGCCCCATGCTGGACCTAGCTGGTTCCAGATGTCTTTCAACCAGACCTACTGCAGAACACAGAGGAGCCCTTTCCCTGTGCCAGCCTCCCCTCACCCCTGGGTCTGGGTAGATCTGTCTGGAGTGATGAGTGAGGTGGAGTCTGGCTAGTGGGAAGGAAAGCTGATGTTTTAGTGTTTGTTCTTACTAGCTGAATCTACTTCCCACAGACAAATCTGCTTTGAACTTGATGGTGTTGCAAGTGATATCCCCATCTTTTTCTCAGCCCACTAGATTTCTCGTCCTTGTTTTTATCCCGTTTCTCCTCCCCCATCCTACTGAGGAGATAGAGTAAGAGAGCAGCCGGATGGCTATTTAACAGTTAGCCAATGTTACCACAATAAGAAAATGTGCTACCACAATGAGAAAATTATTAAAAACCTTGATGAGTGTTCATAACAAGAAATGTGACTGGTTTTCAGTTTATCAATAAGTGTTTGTGAATTCCTATCCTTAACATGAGCAACATGATTATTCCTAGTCCCTCCTGATCTGCTGGCATGCATCCATCTTTTGGGGATAGCTGAAAGATATATATAGTAGGAGTTTATGGGTTTTTTATCTCCAACTTTTTCCATGTCTTCTCCATTAATTGTCTACGTGATTTTTCCTATTCAGTCAGTCTATCACGAACCCCAGAGGATGTTTACTTAGAACATTCTAACTCAATCAAATGTAGCAGTACTTGACAGATTTTTACTGCTTTGATAATGGAAAAGCTTGTTGCATTTAATTACTGAAAATTTTGTGGAAATTATCTTCCTTGAAGCACATGAGAAGCAGAAGTAGATGCACACCAATATGAAAACCAGTATTGTAATTGGACTTTAACAGAACTTCAGCAATATTCTAGTGTAATGTCTTAGCTCAGCTGATTCTCAGGACCCCTACCAAGATAAAAGTTTATATTAATCGTTCAGAAAACTAAAACATAAGGATAGTTTCTCTATTTTGGGAAAGAAGAGAGTGGGTTTTATTGTCGTAATGTTGAGATCTCTTTAAGTATAATATTTGGTATGTTGCAAATTGATCTTTCAGGCTCCTTCAGTCAACTGAACCAAATTCAAGCATTTTACTAATTCAGCTGTTCATTTGACTTAAAATTGTGCAAAGACTTATAAATTCTATAATTGTATTACTTTTTTTCTCTGCTCTTATGTTTAAAAAAAATGTTTTTCAATGTATCAAACCTTACAAACTAGACAAAGAATGAAAGTGTTATTACAGATAACAATAACCATGAAAAAGGAGAAAAGTTGTCATTATATTTTGATATTTAATTTTCTTCTTCTTCACTTTCTTATCTGGATCTCTTACTTCAAGAGTTTCAAGAGTTTAAGACCTCCAAAGTAGTACTTGCTTCAAAAGGGTGAGAAAGTACAAGAAAAACAAAACATCTCTTGTCTAAAACCCAATCACTTGTAGTATCCCTGGGTTTGCTTTCAGGTTAAAACCCCTGGAACATACAAAGACATGCTGTTTTCTCAGTCCCTTCACAAGGATATTTATTCCATGAGTTGGGAACAATAGCATGGAAAGTAAATATTTTAGCTTTATAAATTTTTTGTTTTTTTTTTTAATATTCTCGATGGTAATACTACAAGTGAAGTTTTCAGTTTTCCTAAGTTGTGAGAATGGAAAATTTGTATTACCACTGTAAATAACAAACAAAATAGAAAACATCATAAATGACATATATAAACTGAATCACTGATGATTGTATGTTATACAACTTAATTATGTTTTTTTATAATGGACCAGAGGGAACAATCTGTAGACCAAATATAAAAATTCATCTTAGCGGACAAGATTACATTACTGTGATTTTGTTTGGATGACATAATATGTTATTTTGAATTCAAGTGAAATATAAAGCTGAAGAACATCAGTTCAGACTATCAAACCTGAAAATAAATACCAAAATAAATTAAAATAAAAGCAAAAATTTTTATTTTACACAGCAATAAGCTCCTTATATTTTATTAAAAAGACATGTGGTAGTCTGTCAAGCTTCCATATTTTTTAAATTTTAAATTAAAATTTATTGCATTTTTCCCTTTACAGAAGTGGAAATTAAAAACATAAAAACCTCAAACAATGACATACACTTATTAAATATTAGGACTTTGTTTATTTCCTCAGAATAGCTTTTTTACCCCAGGAACTACTTATTTTGAATAGAATAAAGTAATTTTTAAATGTTATAACATGTCTATGTCAAATTCAAGGACTGACCTACCTCGCAAAGCAGTTTCATTGGAATGCATTTGCATTTTTAATCAAGCACAAGTTTAGGCCATAAATACACATGTGATGAAGCATGGAAAGTTTTCATTGCATTTATACATAAACACACCTAAACCATTTTTTTTCATAAATGATAGTAAGTCACATTGTTGTAACTGTTGTCAATCAACTAGTTCCACAAAATGATAGCTTTTAATAATATATATTGTAGTAGAGACCTTGAATTCTGTCATGAAGAATGATACAATATCTTTTAAACAATAAAATTTAAATAGTTTAAATTTCATTGGAAAACTTTCTCAAAGGGTTCCTGTTGCATGCTAATCTTGTCCCACTGCTAAGCTGGAGCAATGCTTTCATCGTTACGGTTGCTGCAGAGGAGTGTTTGGCCACTGAAAGATACACTGTCAAATGTCTTGGCAAAAGCAGGGTTTAATATGAATTGAGAAAGTGCAGCTTTACAGAGTTCAATGGAAAGGTTCACTGTGTTACTTACTGCACAGGTTGAGGCACACAGGAAGATTAGAACAGAAAGAATTTGGAAAGATTTACACTGAAGCTGAGAATGCAAAAGAGGGGAAGGGTGCAAAAGATATGGATGCAAAGACAAGAATGCAAAAGGGTTTATTTAATCACTAAATACTTTAACATTTTGAAAATGATTCAATAGAGTTCACTACAATTGTAACATTGACTTAACTATAGATTTGAGATAGTAACATTCACATCACAATCAATTGTCATGCCCCCCGGAAAAACAATGTGTATACCTATTTCTATGTCTGTAAAGGTACCTGTCAAAAATTCCCCTCAGGTTTACTGAAATACTCATATCATATCCCAGTGCATTTCCCAGCAGGCACGAGTTGCACGTTGAGGAGCGTGGACGTGTGGGATGGGGCGGGATGTGTGGGAGGAGGCGCCCATTCCGGCCTTGGCTTCCAGAGCGGTTCCTCAAGTGCCACGAGCCTGGGGCTCTGGGAACTCTGAGAGGGGCTACTGCAGCCTGCTGGGCTCCAGAGAAGCTCAAAGGGCCTCACTTAGGAACGCTGCCTACAGGATCCCAAGATAATTGAATTTGGCCATCAGTAAGTTTCGACCCTGGCCATAACCCCAGCCCGTAACTGCTGAGGTGTTTTTGTAAAGCGCAGTAACAAAGGGACTGTCCCACTAAGGCTTCTATGCACAATGGTACTGCCCCACTCAGCCTGTGATCAAGTAGGTGATTTCCTAAGGCTACAAAGGATAATTGATTATCCTTTGTTTCCCATCTGGTTTGGGCATATATAATGTTTCTGGCAGTTGGTTGTTCCCAACTCTCCCTTCTAAGAGCTCCTGGTATGACCGGGGCTCAGCTCCTATGGTCAAGGAAAACTTCCCCACCCAGCTAGTTCAGCCAGGGCTTATCAGGAGCTTCTGAGATCACAGAGCAGGCCTCAGGAAGGAGTGGATCACCACAGTGATATGGACTTATAAATTATAAGCGTCACAGCTTCACTACTTGTACTTACAGAAAAAAACTTTCAGCAAAAGCGAATGGGATAGCTGGCAGTATTAGAGTAGTATTTCAGATAATTCATTCTTTTTCAAGATGGAGTGCCAAATAGCAGCCATTAAACACATTTTCTTTCATCAACTGTACATATAGATAATATAAAATAATCCTTGTTTCAGAAAAATAATGTCTTTTAGACGTAGAGCTCTGAAACTGGTTTTCTAACCAATACTGTCAACACCAAAAAAACCCAAAGAAGTAGTATTTTTTTTTTAAATAGTAAAAGAAAAAAAGATATATTCTTGAGTATAAAATATATTTTATCTTTTTGTTAATGTTTAGATCTGAAACATTCACTTCTGCTTGTTAATCAGTACTAATAGATTTAAGTGGTGCCACATGAAACCTTGAAAATTTAAATATGCATCTCTAAAGGCCTCAACAGCTTTGAAAATCTTGAGATGTAATCTCAAGATGTAATCTTGAGAGCTTTTCAAATATTTACCAGTCCTATAAGTTGCTGAAATACAGTAATTTCTGTGAAATATAGTTAAGTTTGAAAGGAAAGAAAGTGACAACAAAAACAAGAAAAACCCCCAAACAAAAACAAAGAAAAAAATCCAAAAAAACAGCTAAACAAACAAACAAAAAACCATCAACAAAAAAAACCCAACACAAAACAAAACAAAGACAAAACGAAAAATAACTCACAACCTTATTAGGCCCGCAATCCCTTGTGCACATGGCACTGAGCTAGGAACAGATTTAGTCCTCAGCACGCTGGAGACTTTGTCTTTCCCAAATCTAGAAAACAGGTCCATGGAGCCAGGCTTTGAGACACTGGTTTTGTTAATGAGTTTCAAAGCCATACACAATGCTACTAGTTGCAAGAAAACTAGAAAAACTGACTTGGAATATTTATTAATGGCTTATTCAAGCATCTCCTCTGAAAAATTCCCTGATTTGTGACTGTGATTCTACAGAAGCACAGCTTTGCTAACTCTCTTTTACTTCCCTGGGACCAGGAACAAAGCAGTCAGTCCTTTGAAGCAGCAAACTGAAATGACTAAGGGGAAAAGTTGCATGATGCAGAAGGAGAAGCTGGAAGAAGTCTCAAGGAGGCAAGGGAGAAATCCAGTTGCTGTCCTCAATAACCCAGTAGATTGCTACAGTAAGGACAGAGCAAGATGCTCCCTGGAGGTACACAAGCAAAACTACAGGAGTAAATGAACACAAGCTGCAACACAGTGAACTTATAGAGCACTTATAGAGAGAGTGGTCAGACCCTGCAACAGATTTCCACACAGGTCGTGGGATCTCTGTCCTTAGAAACATTTAAAACTTGACCTGACAAAGACCTGAGCAACCTGGTTTGCTTGTTTTCTCTTGAGTAGCATGTTGATCCAGATCACATTCAAAGAAACCTGGATTGTTTTATGATTCTATAATTATATGCACTGATAAAACATATTTAAGTGCTCCCTATGAAAATAGAATTGCAGTTTTTAAGTTTATCTAAGTAGTTTTTTATTTCTTTTTCACTTCCATGGCCCTACAAAAATTCTGGTTAATGAAGAAAATTTTAAACTAAATAATAGTTTTCAAAACTTTTAAGGTTGCATTGACCTAGATGATCTTTAAGGTCCTTTCCAACCTAAACCTTTCTATGATTCTATGAATATAAACCTTTTTTCTTTTTGTTCTTGAGAAAAAGAGAAATTACATTTATTTCACCTTGTGTAAAGCAAATTTTAAAAAGAGATATTTTTCTATGTTTTTTTCCAATTAAATATTTTAATATAGATAAAAAAGCCCCGGTTTTAAATTATTTGAAAGTTGTATTTTAAATGTTATTAAAGTTACCAGCTACCTGAGGTAGTTTAATCAATAGTCTAGTGACACCAGATTCCTAATAGTAGCTCTCTGGGGACCTGAATGGAAGAAAAGGAAGGGCTGAGCACATCAGATTTATTCTATCACAGTTCAAGAAGCCTTGTGGAAGACAAGAAAACATGTTAAAAGGACGTGTTTTCACTGGCACGTCAAAGGGTTTCTTCAGGATTTGTCCTGGTCCGGCTCTACCTAATAAATATATTATTATCTGGCTGATACAGAATGTCATTATTAAATCTGGAGATCATACCAAGGCTGACAGGACTGCCAGGAATATGTACACAGAGTTTAACGTCATCTTGGAAATCAGTGTGAAGAAGATGTAATTCACTAAAGAGAATATATTGTTTTCCAGTCAGACATGTTACACTGGGGAAAAAAAATCAGGTCTAAAAATTGAACTATACTGATGTCACTCCTTTAGAAAAAGACCTACAGGTTACAGTGGATCACAAGAACATGAGTCATCAATGTCACCCTCCTGTGAAAAGTGCAGATATTATACAGACAAATGATCTTTCTGCTCTGCTCTGCACTGAAAAGACCTCAGCTGAATATTTCTCTGGTTTTTGGCAGCCCTTCAAGAACCTTCTGAAACTAGGGAGAGAGTCCAGACAGGTTTACAAAAAATTACTACAGGAAAAATTGAACAAAATGGGAATGTTTAAATTAAAGATGAAAAGACCAACATGTTATATGACAGCAGGGTTCAGGTACAAGATGTGCTGAACAATTCGGCAGTTTTTGTCTATATCAGTGTGGATAAGACAAAAAGTAATGGGCTACAGAATCACAAAAAACACCAGTGAAGTATTAGAACAGATTGCCTGGGGCACGTTGTGGAGTCTCATTATGTAGGATTTTCAAGAAAGGTTTAGGAACCCTATGTCCTGTCTGATGGGGCAAAGAGAGTTGAAAATTTAGTTTTGGTCTGTTCTGTCTCAGGAAGGAGCAAATCAGCCAGTCTTTCACTCTGAGCAGTGGCTTCTGGGGAGAAGGTGACATATATTCCAGAGGATAGGAGCCCTCAAAGTAACAATAAAACCTTTTTTAGAATTCACGCTCTTTCTTATCCTCAAGTTTTAAGGGAATAGCAGTTTGCTTACCTCTAATGTGAATAACAGACCAAAATTTTCACTATTTTTTAATATCAGTTTGCCCATATTATTCATGAGGATTAAAATGGTATTTTATCTAAATTTAGAGAAGCTGTTAGTGGAAATGTCTCCTTCCCTTCCCCACTTTTAATCACATGCATAGCAAGGAGTCTAAACCAGGAAATTTAGTTTGGTTTGACTGTCAAACCCCAGTGCTCAGAATAAAACAGTAAACTGGCAAAGGAGCTGATCTTTCATGCTTTTGTATAACCATGGGGAATGTCAGAAATGTAATGAATAATAATCTGGCCTGTGCCAGAGGGATGCCAACCGTTCCTGAAGAAGAGCAGTATTGTCTTGGGATAGGACAGAAAAGTTATATGTGGTACTGCATGTCATTTGAAATAATCCTCTCGATTATCAATTTTACACAATTGCATTAAAACTCATGAATAAATACAGGACACAGCAGGCACCATGGATGCATTTTTTATAAGAGATCACCACTGAATGAAGATTATTGTTTGATTAAATTGACTGTCTGATGGTGAGGCTTCCAACAGATAAACACAGCCAAGAATTTAATCAACAAACTGCATCATATTTGCATCTATTCCACATTCTGTCTACTTAGAGAAGGAACAGATGCAGACTCAGTAGGAGTCAGAAGGCAAGGAATCAATAGGGAAATACTCTATTAAGAAGAAGTTTCTGAATTTATAATCCAACCTTGACCTAAATATGTTTAGATTCTCACTCCAATAGTTCCCTCAAACTGATGGTCTCCAAAATCCATATTCTCTCTATTTAACCATGTCCCTTTGCAGGCATCATTAGTCTAAATGAAATGCTGAAATAAATTCTTTTTAAGCCCTTCTGACATATGCTAGTGCAGATGTTACTCTAAACAGCTAACCTCTGCCTGTGGTTTATTTTAGTGGTTAGCCTACATCGGCTTTATAAGGATTTGCTGCCCAGAGTAAATAAATAAACAGGTCTGTTTCAATCCATCTAGGGTACAAAATTATAACTTCCAGACTCCCTCATGAGGGAGTCACCAGTCTGCAGGATCTTTGGCTTCACGTAGGGAACAGCATTATCCTTTACTTTGGCGTGCAAAGTTGTGCATGGGCTTGGGCTGGAGGTGGCTCATCCCACGTTCACAGAAGCAACTGTGCAAAAGACTGAATCACAGACTGGCTGTGTCAAAATTCCTCCAGCAGCTTCCTCAAGGTTTTGCCACACCCTGCTTTCCAGGAAGCTGCATCACAAATGCAAGGTACAGCAAATGGCTCCTCCTCTTTGTACCAGTGTAGATGGGCTCCACCCTTGGCCTCCCGCTTTCCCTCCCCTTTCATGCAGCCCAACCTCTCTGGTCCTGGTTTGGCAGCTTACTCCTGAGTAGTTGTTGCAAATAAGAGTTATGGGAATGAACAAGGGTTGGTAGTTACAGGATTGACCTCCCACTCAATTCTTTTCAGTAAAATGAGAGTCAACAAATAAAAAGAACATCACTTTATATATTTATGTATTTCTTTCTTCTTTAACAATTTCTTAGCATTGTTATTATGTAAAAGCAAGTGCAATTCAGGGATAAGATCTTTACAAAAAACTGTAAGGAACAGGCAGCTATTTCTTACTTAAAATTTAGACAGAATAAGAAAAAAAATCAATATGTTCTTTTACACTTGGTAAAGAAGGATCTGCACAAAGTATTTTCTTACATGGATATGTTCAAAGCTCAGAGATTCATGTAGAAAAAGATATATAAAATATACACCTGTAAATACATCACACTGAAAATATGCATGTGCTTATATATCTGTGAAAGTGTATATATATTTAAATATATATATATGGCTATGTATGGATATGTAAATGATATACTTTAATTCAAAAATACTTGGTTTTATATGCACAGTTTCATTTTGAGACTAGAAGTATAAAGGCTGTATTTGGAATATTTAAATGTGTGATTGCAGACTTCATAAACTAAACCTTAATGGATAATGAAGCCAAAATGGCCTAAGTATATTTTATGTTGCATGGTTTTGACCCTAGCACAGTAAGACCTTGCTGAGTACCTTGCATTACTCACAATCTTTTTTTTTCCTGTGGGTGTGGGATTTATACTTTCACCAGTTGATCACATGGTGAATGGATTTCTTGATTTTTTCCAATATCAGGGCAGAAAAATTTAAACCTTTGCAATCTGACAACTGTTTAAAGAGCCAAGGCTGCTGATGAATTCGATTGGAAATCAATTTGAGGGAGTGCCTTCCATAAGGAAAGTTCCTCCTTCTCAAGAAAGATTCAACTAATCTAGGTGCATGTTATTAACCTGGAATTTGTAATGTTATAAGTAGGATCCCACAGTAGTTAATAGGAAGATACCCAGCCATTTTCACAAGTGGGTTAAACTGGAGTCAACCCATCTTAAAACCTAAAGTGGGCAATTTTTTGTTCCTGAGTGAGATATATAGTCTGTACATTTAGTATATTACATCCTGTTTTGTACTTTTGCCTTTATATTCGGCATAAAAAATAAGCAACTTTGCTAGAAGTGAAAATTGTTCCTTATAAAGGTAATTTTACAATATTTTATACATATGTGTAGGATTTTCTTCCCCCTAATTCACATTTTCCAGTTTAATTGGATTAATTATTGAACTTTCATATTTCATAATCAGTAAAATAGTTCTTGGCTGTAGCAAGAAACAATGTAATATGTATGCATAACTTATGTGAAATAACTCCTTGTATCTATCATTCTATTTAATAAAATCAAAAGTAGAAGTTTTCATGTTTTTGATAATCACTCTGCTGCAGAGTGACTCCATCAAGTATGTAAAGATTTGGAAACACTGATTTTCTTAACTTTCCTGAAGACTGTATTCCAGTTGCTTTTGGAAATCTGGTGGAATACATATAAAGGATTTCACTGTTAGTGGGGAAATAAAGGAAATGGGTTCTTTTTTGATTGATTCTAAGGAAATATATGGCATAAAATTTTCAGGAATCTGTTATAAATACTAACACAAAAATAGAAAAGTTTAGGTTGGAAGGAACCTTAAAGGTCATCCAGTTCCAACTTCCCCATCATGGGCAGGGTCACCTTCCAGTAGTACAGGAAGCTAAAATATGCAAAAGCATGCAAAAGCATACAAAAGCATATTATATATAAAAAATATACAAGTGCATAATGCAAAAGTAAAGTAAAAATAAATAATACACACTATACTATTTTATTTAATCAAACAGCTGAAAATACTATCAATAATATTATCAACAAGGAGTACAGCAAATCTAATAGTATGATCATGAAATGCATGATGAATTATACAATAATTTCTAAAGCAAACCTAGTAGGTACTTTATGCCAGTATTTAGTAACAAAATTGACCACAGCAAAACTTCTGTCTTTTCAGAAAAAAAAAAAAACTTCTGAGTTATTCAGTCAGCTCCTGTTTCAGGGAGTCAAGATTAATTTTTTTTTTCATTTAAGCTTCTCTTGACAGAAGTGACAGTAGGTTTAGAAAATCTCATTTTAATTTGCTTTCTCTTGTTTTTGTTTTAACCTCTCCCACATCACTGCAGAGGAGAGATGCCATAGCTGAACACAACTTCAGTGTGCTATTCTGTGCTTGCACAAAACCCCCTTTCTCTTTAAAAGTAATCTCAGGAAAAAAGAATTTGAAGTACCTTGCTGACTTGATTCAAATATTATTGGTTTGCTCTCATAAGCTACTTGACCTATTGATGAACCAAAGTACATGTTCAGATTAAAGTGAATGTCTGAATCCAATCAATAGTTTGAAATTTTCTGCTACATCAGGTTTGATGATGACTTTTCAAGCTGTACTATATCCTTTTGACAGATTAAATAAGTATATTCATAGATCTTGTGGCTTTGACAAACTAATCACTGGAAGGTGAGATATATATCTTATGCACCCAGAAGATCTTTGCCACATTGATAAGTTACCTCCAGGCACTGCAGCAAGAAAGCTTCACATTTAATGCCTGAATACTTCTTTCATAGGTGCCAAAAATATTGTGATGAAATGGTTTAGTGGGTAATGCTCAAACTTGTAATAAATAATTCTGATCACTGATGCCAAAAAGGAAATGGTTTGAGGATCTTGGTTATTTTTAATAGTACTTTTTTATTTGACTGGTATTAAATTCAGTTGATGTATTGTTTAGGGAAGGATCTGAGTATCAGAAAGAGCTGGGCCCATCACTTTCAAAGTCCAGTCAATGTGAAACAGTTGTTGGTGGGTTATTAGACTATTCTACTCATGGAGGCTGTCACTGCTTCAGTAAAAATGTGGAGGAGTTTGTGAGGTTGATAAAAGACAGCAAACACTGATGGTAAGACTAAGTGTGCAGACAATATTTTTGCTAGATATTGCAAAGTGGGTTGCAATACCTCAAGTGAAAGATTACACTACCTGTTTTTTCTTTCTCTCTCTCTCTCTCTTATTCAGAGCAAAAAAGACAATTTCACAAATCTAAACAAATTTAAAATCCAAATTCCTTATGATAGCCTACAGTAGTAAATATCTGAATGGCAATTGGTTTCCTGTTGTGATTAAAATGTTTTATGGGATTCTCCTTTTCTATTGATATAGCAGGAGATTCCTCAAGTCATTAACAAGTAGTTTAGACCTTTCAGAATATACTCCGAGTCCAAAAGAGGTATTGAGAGAGCTACCCAACCTTCAGCAACACAATTAAATTTTCAAAACTGCAAGGATATTGAGACTTGATTCCTTATAGAAAGAATTCTACTAGTTTACTTTTTATCCATGAGGATTTCTGATAAACTCAAAATAATTTCTTCTCTGTCATTCCCTGATTTAAACTAGATTCAAATACAAAGATATCTAGAGTAGTAGTGCTGGCAGTGCATTGTATTAGAAACATAACTCATAGTTAAACTCTGAACATATCTGTAAAGGAATGTTGTAATCTTCCTATATTGCACATAACCCCTAACATTTTCAGACCAAGTACAAAGGAACACTTGTATGCCAGTGACCGTGCACAGAGAGCAATCTCTTAGAAAGGCTTTCAGCTGTAAGTAGATCAATTTTCTGCTGCTACAACAGTTTCTGGATTAATATCATCTTGGGGAAAATTAAGAGAATGTGTCCACCAAACCCTACAAAATGACAGATTTAATTTATGACAATTTCAGGATTCCTTCTCCTTGGATATGTGATTTCACCAATACCAATAGAAAAGTAATTCCTAGCATTTTAAATAGCTTTACCCGGATTTTGAAAGTAGACTAGAGCCTGGATACTCAGACCCTCCAGCACAGATATACCTATAGTTCTTTTGCTTGCTACTTTGCTGTGGGAGATAAGGAATGGATGTTGTAACAAATGTATAAATCCTGGTTCTGCAAGAGGCAACATAAATCCTTATTTGAATGAAAGAGCACATTGAAATGAAGAATGAAGGTCTTTTGTAGTGCACCTGGCTGGAAATACAAAACTATGTAACCTTGATCCTTTCTTTGAATCTTTCAAATTTACAATGTTTGCTAAACCGATAACAGGGACTTTTGTAAACAGTTTTTTAGATTATTCCTGTTTGACTGCAAGCCTTTCTAGACATATAAATATTTTTTTCCATTGCTGTTTGTGAGAAAAATACAAATGAACTGTCTCATGCACATACAACACATTTAGAAGCAAATCCTAATCAGTAGCACATATGTGTTCCATTATATAATCTCTGCAGCTTTTTGAGATGCGTAAGTCTAGCCACAGAGCAGTCCTTCCACGAAGATCCTAGTCTGATGGCAAGGTACATTAGGCAGCTATCTGACACAAGAAATCAGCTATTCTCTGCCCGTCTGCCACAGCACAAAAATTACATCAGGTCAGGTTCTGGATTAAGTCTTCATCTATGGAGTCAGTGCCTTGGTATTTCAAGAATGATTCCACATACTCAGGTTGCATTTGAACCTCCACCTGAGGAGCCCAAAACAGAAACTGACCACGAAGAATAAGCCCATAGTGGCTTAAATCCCTCCATGGCATAGAATAATTATCTCTGAAGCAAATCTTACACCTATTTCTGTTTGCCTTAAAAGGAACCACCAACATCAGTATGATTACGTTGAGACATTTTATAGCAGCTCCTCTGCTTCTATGACTTTTCACAGGTGGAGACAGTTATGTAGAGTACTACAAATTATACTATCAGAGCAAACATAATTTCCAGTTTATGCACTATATCACAGTAAGTAAGAAAGTGGAGTTGGCTTTATAGCGAATATTAGCAGGGCTGGTCAGAGCTAATCGAAAGCAGAAATCTGTGCTATCCTATCCTTCCAAATATATGACTTACAGATAAGAAAAAAAAAACCTGTTAGAAAGAAACTATGACTTAAAAATTTTCTAGATGTAACAAACACAATACCAGTATAAAGTAAATATAAAGAAGAAAAAATAAGAGGAAACCAAGCCTTAATATATAAAGGTAAAAAAGTCATACTTTCATCCTTCTTTTTCTTTCTGCGCAGTAGAGGTTTCTATTCCAGGTTCAAACATGATCTAATCATAATCTACGTTTTTATCTAATTGGTTCCTTTCAGTACTTTTTAATGTGTTTTTGCTTTCTTGTTTACACTGAAAATTAGGTCCTTATTATTTCTTTCCAAATGATAATGGCATTTTTTCAGAATTGCTGCAAATTGTCATATTACTGCGTGTGGCTGCACGCAGA
The DNA here is from genome assembly GCA_013400175.1 of Phainopepla nitens. Classification (NCBI taxonomy): domain Eukaryota; kingdom Metazoa; phylum Chordata; class Aves; order Passeriformes; family Bombycillidae; genus Phainopepla; species Phainopepla nitens. The sequence continues at coordinate 618,322 of VXBQ01000649.1, read as the reverse complement.
AGTAGGGCATTTCATACTGGTAAAGATAAGTGTTGATGTCAAAAAAAGCTAAGAGATGTGTTTAAGACTTAATTCCCAAAGACAAGTTATAATTTGATCAATATTTTTTTCTTTTTGTGCAACAATAAATAATCATACTATGTTTGGGTTAATTAAAATGCAAATCAGACCTGCAACTCATGACACCATGTCAAGATGAAATTGTAATTTGCCTTGTTCATGGAATAAATCTCTGACATGATAAGAATATGAACTGTTTGGAATGTAGCATTTTGACGAACCAGCTTTTCAAGCAGAAGCCTTTGACTTTCCTCTTCTGTGCTTGTGTGAGACTATGCCCAAAGCTACCACCATAAGGAAATTTGCTTATAGCAAATAAAGCTACTAGACTAGGCAAACCTATTCTTAGAGCCTTGAAGTTGTCCAAAAAGTCAGATCAAATAATAAAACTGGAAAGTGAAAAGAAAACATGCCAGATTATATCAAGAATATACTGCCAGGATGTTAATTCCTAGCTAATTAGTTTAGTGAAATATGCTGTATATGTATAGTTTTCCAGCTTTATTGAGGGCTCTTACTTTACACTATTTCTTGAGGGGTAGGTTTGGTTTCAATTAAGTGGTAATTTGCTTTACATTGTCTTCCTAGGTGGTCTTGGAAGACCAGTTGTTTTATTAAATAGAAACACTATGAAAAAGACCAGGCTTGAAAATAATTTTGAAATTTCTATTTAAAAAGACAGTCTATTATTTTATAAGTTACACACTTTTTATTGATAAAATTACGGCCTTTTACAGGTGATTTCATTAAAGTAGTCCATGAATGTAATGATGCAACATTACTGTATGTTGCCAGCATATAGGAATTCATTCCTGCTTCTTGCTTTGCCCTTTCCTTGAGATGAAAAAGGATCTTGTTACACTGTAAGATTCTACTGAAAATGAGATAAATAGTCCAACTGGAATTCAGATTTTTTTAGTGGGAACCCAGTGCATGCTCCAGACACTATTTGGCTCAGAACACAGGCAGAAGGACCCTTGATTTACCACTAAATTGGAATGTAAATGTATTCCACTGATGCAAGAGGAAGGTTCATGATGTGCCTATTGAACTGGGATTGAAACCCACAGCAGGTCACCCCAACAGTGAGCACAGTGTGTCTCCTGGCTGAGAGGTGCTTCTCATCTTGTTCACACAGAATGTGGCTGCTGATGCCATAGCTGGGTTTCACTGGGTCAGGGTACAGTAGGTTCATTGCAAACCTGGGCTGGAGTGCAATGACATTTCTCTCATTTGAGCAATTTGGAGGGTAGGGCTTAGGGCAAAGGAAGCAAAGTGAGTCACCAAAAACAGCATGAAAAATTATTTTTCCACGATTTAGAATCCTTACCTTCAGCTATTGTCACCTGAAAAGCCAACAATGGCCCATTCTTGATCATGCCATAGGCCAAAATTATGCTGGCCACTTGACTCTTTAACTGCAATTATAGTAATCATCAATGTGGTTTGGAGGACTGCTTTCTTTCCATTTCCCATGGAAAGGAACATACAAATTCAATGTTCATGATTCTTTCTGTACAAGGCAAAATATTTAGGGGATCAAAAATAAACTGAATCTATTTCCTATAGCAGAATTGAAAGAAAGAAGAATACCTTCAGTTCAAATATATTCTAGATCTCTGTTCAAATTCCCTGCATGTCTTTAAAGAAGGCCCTTGGTCTTTCTCTGCATAATTTTCCTTCCTGGAAAGTGAAGATAAGGAGTTGTTTTTCTTTTTCTCTAACACTCCAATGTAACAAATTTTTAAAATATTAACTTATCATAGCATTAATAAAAGTAAATCTGTGAGTCTATAGTTAGACATACAGCAACTTAAAATTTTGTTTCGCACAAAAAACTCTCACATTTTTCAAAGGCTTTAATATGACTAATTTCAAATGCTTTAGCTATTTTTTTTTAGCTGCAAAATTATGCATTAAAAAAAACCCTTGATTTTAATTCAAACTTTTTCACTGTCTAGATATTTTATTTAATTTTCTTACTCTTTCACAGATGATGGTAGTTACAGTCATAGATAAAAGAGTCTGTAAGTATATGTAGGAGTGGTCCTAAGCAGAAAGTCAAAGCAACATGTCATTCATGAACTCAGAAGTATTGGAAGAAATGTATGATTGTTTTTTTCCTTATCATATATGTTTGTGCTACTGCCTTTACTATATTAATCACATACTTCGTAAATTTAATAAATAATCTGCCTTATTCAGAAGTCTTTTAAAATTTTAATGTCTATCTTAGAAATATGTAATATATTTTTTTAACTCTCCTATGGAAGACTGGAAGCTGTCTGCAGTTAGAGATATCCTTGCTCTTCTGAGGTGTTAGCTTTGTAGCCTGTATTTTTCCCTCCTTTTTTCCTTGAGGTATAGTTCACATCTTCACATCATCCCGAATTTTCACATAAATCCTCTATTATTGTTGGAACATATTTTGTCTTGTATTTCCTCTTTATCTTGCATATTACAATGAATTTTTTAATTTGTGGTTGTGGCCTGCAGTTAGCAGTATGTGGGAGAGCAGCAGCACACAGACCAGAGGCTCTAAGGACCTTTACAGCTTAAATGCTTCATGATGAAAGAAAAAAGAACTCAGTTACTGAGACATTTCTTGTGGTTTTGTATGGTATGACACTGTCAACATTAGGAACTGAGAAATCATTTCATCTTTCAGCTTTTTTCATGTATGCCTTATTTTTTCAGTTCTTATAATAAGAATGTTAACAAAAAAAAGTACTCAATAAAAAAAAGGAATAGCCAGGAATAAATACAGAATATTAAAAAAAAAAAAAATCAATAACTCTAGAACAGCCTCTGGTCTGAAAATGACAATTCCCTGTCTTGCGCATCATACATTCATTGTGACTGGAAAGATGACAATGAAAAATACTTTTTATTTCTGTTCTTAATATGAACTGGACTAAAAATGAAAGAATTCCATCAGGGTTTCAGTATTGACAGTGCAAAACAAATATATTACTTATTTAAAGCCATAACATAAGTAATAATGCAAAATGTAACATGACCAATCAACTACTGGTTTAGGTTCACCACTTATTAAAGCTCTCTCCTCCATTGTCTTTCTTGTTGCCATTCTCAAAATTGCTTCACATGAACCTGTTAAAACTAAGGTGGCCATTAACTCTAAATAAAGATGAGACTGTAAAACCCCAGGAGTGTCAGGCCCCACAGGGCACGGCTGCTGGAAGCCGAGAGCAGCCCCAGCACACGGCCCCAGCAGGACCATGCCCTTCCCATGCAAGCCTTGCCAGGCAACACGCAGCACAGGGGCAGGGCTGGGGTGGGGACAGGGACCTGGGCCAGCTTAGGGACCTACAAAACCTCAGAGAAACCTCAGCAGGGATGTGGGATGTGGACCAAGGCTGGCCAGGATCCAGCCCACAGGTTAGGGTGGGAATGAAGACTGGTGAAAGGAGTGGTTGGGGACAAACACACCAACAACAATTACCAGGATGGAGCCACAGGCAGGTGACCTTCCAGTGTGAGGGTGTGCCCAAAACCCTGGAACTGAGGTATTATAAAATATTTTACCACAGCACTACCTGAAGTCCTGACTTCAGTATCAATAATTGAACCTCCTGGCCACAAGTGTCTTATAGTCTGAAAAAAAGCCAGTGAGCAGAAAGACTAAACTCACACCAAAGAACGTAGCACCTTGATCAGCATGATCCATGAATATAAAGGCAAATGCAAAAACAAGATCAATTTAGACTTTGGACCCTCTAAACCTCTGCATTTATTCTGTATTTTGCAGAAAATCAAGGTGCTTGTCAGATCAAGCTGGTTAAATTTTCAAGTGAATAGGTCACTGTTTTTCAACTTTCTGAGCAGTATTTAATCTCAAGTCTGGTTGTTTTGTTATTTTGCAATGTCTTTTTGGGGAATGACTACCACTCTTTGGATGTATTAAATACTTAGGAAAATTTCAGATTTATTTGAAAGATTAATGCCTGGTAATTCCCCGAATACATTTCCATGCAGCAAAAAACATACTCTAGACAATTTGCTTTTGAAAAATCTAGCCAAAATTATTTCAATAGAATAGACAATACTAACGATGTAAAAGTATATATTTTTTTCCAAAATGGTCTAAAGGAAAGCAAATTTGATCTTTAGACAAGATTGTGTTTTAAAATCATCATATCATAATATTTTCTTTGAGTTTTTTACACAATGACCATTATCCAATGATATTGATACCTATAAAGTAGTGATAATAATTTACAGGAGGTTAAAGACTAAAAAAAGAATATAGTCAGTACTATTATAAAAATAATAGATGGTGATTGCAATGATGTGTCACGATCTTCAAGTTTATAGTATGGAAAATAGGAAAGAAGTAAGGTTTAAAATTAAAAATAAATGTCAGAGCTCTGTAGAATATGTTTAAAGGTACAGTGCCACGTTCAATACAAGATATATTGTTCAGAGTAAAAGAAGAAAACAATGATTTCTTCAATTTGTGCATCCTCCTTCCAAAATTCCTCTTCACAGAACTTTCAGATGGAACAGAAAATGGGAATTCCTGATTCTCTAAAGCAATAATCAACAACCTTTATGGGTCCTTTCCAACTTGAGATATTGTACAAGTCTATGATTTAAAAAGGACCCAACAACTTTTGTCTAATCAAAAAACTGCAAAATAAAAGAAAGGCAGAAGAAAGAACTTCAATTTTTCCAGTCAGAGTTGACAATTGAAATTTAAATCACAAAATTTACTGTCACATGAAATCTTCCTTTCAGCAAGTACCTTGAAAATAGAGTTACTGAAAACAAAATGAAATAAATTTTAAAAAGAGTTTTAATTCATGCTGTGTGAGCTTTGCGAAGAGTAGCAAAAGCATTATTAAATATGATCAGGGATGTATATTACCTATGAGACTAGGGCTGTACAAAAACATAATTTATGTAGTATTAAATTGTTATCTTTCTTAATTGTTCATAAGAAATTACATAATAATCAAAGCATTTTTCATAAACAGGTAAAACCAAGGAATTAAACAGGAAAAATCAAGTATAGAAATGGATGATGAATTTATAAGACCAAATATTCTTATTGGTGCAGCAGTATGTAAGGAAAATGTGGCATGATGAAAGTACCTCGAAAATATGAGACCCTTTTGTTCTTAGCTGTGATACCAGAGCCTAGAGAAGAATTCTCTTCTATAACTTTTTCTATTTCCACGTGCTCAGCGATGGCATCAGGAGCTATGACGTGTACTGATCTAATGACAGGACTAAGAAGCTTGGAGCAACGCTATTAGGCATGTGTTCTTCTTTTAATACACCCCAGGTCATATTCTAGCACTCCCTGGTACAAATCTATCTTGCATTCAGACTGATGTGGGGCCTGGGCTGCAGAACATATAGTAAACTCACTAGCTTTAATTTGGCTTGCTAGATAACAGTGAAACTTTAAACCTTGGATATCTGAGCAAATATACTCCCAACAGTAGTGACCAGGATTAGGCAGACAAGGCTCATGTTTTGCTAACTGAGGAATTATGGTATAGGTGTGTGTTCACTTCCACTTTTAGGCTGGAAACAACCTGTGGAACTCTATATCCACCCTCAGCCTCATCTGCCAAGTAATTTCTAAGGCACTGACCTGCTTTAAAAGCGTATTTAGTTTAGCTATAAAAAATATGGTAAGCTTCAGCTCCTAATTAAGCCAAATTTTATTTGAGTTTGCAAAACATAAATGTCTATTATATGAACCAGCTGTTGAAGCATAGCTGTCCTTCTGTGGGTGCCATCCACTGTAGCAGCTGCTTTCATACCTGGAAAAAGGAACAGGGATGACCAATACCTTATAACTGAATATGTGCTGATTTTGTGCTGAACATGATTGTTGCTCTATATACTGAGCTTAGGGTGACTATACTTAGATGTGTCTGGCAGATGTTAGTGGTAGCTAAATCTCACAGTCGGTATGATAAATCATGTTAATTTTAGATTAAGCAAATAAAATAACTTAAATGAGACCCTAAAGTAGGCAAAGTCAGGATCTGGCTGCCTTTCCTTAAGTAAAAAAACACTTTATCGGTGACAGAATAACATTCAGCTATTTCTATATTATAGGTACTTTCTCTAATTCATGTTTTCTTTGCAATTAAGAAGGAGAAATTTATGCATTTGCTTATAAAACTGGTAACAGGTTTAAGAGAGCTTCAGAAGCCAACTCAAATATATTTTTTTACATCAAAAAATAGATATCAGGCACTGTCTAAAGCTTTGAAAGAATTCTGCGATTCTATAGTTACTGAATATGCCCCAGAGCAGGCTGAAGTCCATCTTCAAGATGGATTGCTCAAGAGGGCGAACAGCATTCTTAACTTTCTCCCTGACAGAGCAGGTGGAGGTCAGTTGGCTGTTCTGCCCAGCATGGAGCATCCATGGTGTGAATGCTCCCTGGGTCTGTAAAGAGCTACTTGGAAGTTTGCAGTGGCAAAGAGGAAAGGATCGTGTGCCTGAGTGCTGTGCAGCCCACCTCAGGTCTGACCTTACTTTTGTGAAGTGAGGGAGGCTTTTTGTCGTTAGCTTAAAGGAGAGGAGTGCTATAATGAACCGGGCATTTGGCTCAGGATTAGAATCAACTAAAATATTGCAGTGTATGCAAAGATCTAAAATGAGCATTTTTTAAAAAACAAGCAGTTCATCCTCCCACAAAACATTCCATTTATATGAATTAAAGATATATGCTCTTTATAACAAATGTCTTCACCATATCAGGAAATACGTTCATGAACCAAGGCTCATCAGCTGGTGGCTTAACAGTGCAAAGCATGAAAAGTTCTGCCTCCTTCTGATTTTAACTACTGGCGTCCTTTACAGTATAATTACAACAGAGAAACTGAAGATTCAAGTAGGATTAGTTTTGTCCTCTGAACAAAGAAATAGACCTCCTCCTTCTAGTCCCATGAAAACCATGGATTTTTCAAAATTTGTTAAATTGCCACAGAATTGCTAAAGCCCACTTTCAGGGCACGAATCAATACTTAGTGCTCAATAAATACATCTCATTTTGTCTTTAAATTATTGACACATATGGGTAGAAAAAAAGCAGGTTGTTATGTTTTCTCAGGATAAGAATCTGATCTCCTTTTGTATGTTTATTTATGTAACATCTGTCATTAGGATTTTTAAGCACTGTAAAAAGAAAACCTAAAAAGCATATAACTCATAAACACTTGCATACAAAAGATTTACAACACTGAAGATTCAACTGTGAAACAAAGCTTCTGCAAGAAATGTTTAGCTTTTTATATTAGCTATTATCAAGAAAATGGGATTTTTCATTGATAACAGGATATTAAATTGTCTCAAATTCATTCACACCACAAAGCAAAAGAGTATTCTGGCAATGGCTCTATTTTGATGAATGCAAAATGCTTCTGTTTCTTCTTTTTTTTTTTCTGAGAGCAAAATAAGAAGTGGAATATGATTAAACTTTCCAAGTAAAGATTTATTACTGCATTTTTATGTGAAGTTTTGCCGCAAACTTTATGATCTTTATAGTTTTTGATTTGTTTACAGACAGAGTCTCTAGCATTGGCACCCTGACATTTTTGTTTCATATAAACACTGTTTCTTGACACCTTCTGGAGAAAACACTGAAGATGAACATTTTTAAAAAGCCACTGTTGAATATGTGCAAATGGGCTTTCACAATGGCCATTTCAATAAAAGGCTAAATGTGTTTGTTTGAATCCATTAAGCATTTTTCTTTCCCTCTCCTTAAGATACAACCTATTTCATGTAGTTCAGCTGAATACATTTTATAGTGGGATGGAATTTAGAAATGCCAGCATCAGAACTTTAATAAACACAGTTTTGAATCTTTGAAAATGAAGCTGTCAACCACGGTTTAGCAAGCATGGCACATTTTGGAAAGAAAAATATCAGAGTAACACGGAAATAGTTTAAAGCCTATTTTTTTCTCACAAAGCAGGATTTTATTTAATGCTTGGGGTTTTTTCCCATTTACTGCTAATTTTATTTTCTTCCTACCCTAGATGATGGTCCTGAAGTGCATAGTTTTCTACAGTGTGATATGGGATTGATTAGAACTGAAGTCTGACCTGTTGTGTGCCGTTTCACAGTGGCTTCTTTTCTCCTTTGCAGTCTGATAATACCAGCCTGACAAAGCCTTGCCATGATTGGTCCAAGCTTACTGTTCCTTGTCAAAAGAAGGATTCTGGGGGAGTTAGAAAGCCTGTCTCAGCTCTGGAATGCTTATTTTTAGAGTAACTGTTGTCTTTCATGATGTTTGGATAGGTTTCATAACTTTCTTGGAATTTAATTTCTTATTTCTGAACAAAAGTTTCAATGAAAGTTTCCCTCTTTATTGGCAAAGGGAAGAGGTAAGGGAGGGGAAAACAAGCATTGTGTTATTTTGATATAATTTTTTCTTTTCCTATTAATACCATGTGAGAAAAAGTGTCCTTCATGATGGTTATTTGTTCTTAATAAACATTAAAGTATTGCATATAGCAAATGTTGCAATATACATTATTAAATGCAAATCATTAGGAAAATAGCCCCCATCTCTCAGGAAGAATTTGAAGGGTTTTATGCTGACATTCCAAGGGTACCAATACTGCAATGCACAAAAAGAAGTAGAAAATATTATTTTGTCATTAGACAAATAGAAAATATTATTTTGTCATCTTCACCTGAAGAGAATTCATGGTACCTGAAAAAGGAAAAGGGAAAAGCAAATTATAACCAACATTATGCTAAAGCACTAAGAAACAAAGCAAAAAAAAAATTTCTCTCTTCAGTTTTCCCTATAGCCTCCTGAGTGTCTCAAAAGCTGCTACTTCTCAACTGATTTTCTATCCTTGTGGTAAAGATCACCACCACCAACTGCCTTTAAATCAAATTAAAGGCAGTTTCTGCTGCTTTTTGGTCTTCTAGTTGGCTTCCCTTCCAAATAACAGTTGATTCCATATGTCACTGCCCAAGTGTAGCTGAAGTCTCATAGATCTGAAAACAGTTTAACTCTTAAAGTTTATAGAGCAGGACCTATTGTAAGAAACAATAGAGTAGTTTTTTGGGGGATTTTTAGTTAGATCTCCCCAATTCATTAACTATTAGAGGCTCTTAATGACATAATTTTGGGAGTCATAAGTGATTTAAAGTTTTCTTAAATAGTAATGTCATGAAGATCTACTCTTACATGGGGTAAGTAGACCTTCCCTGTGTGAATAAGAGCTTAGAAAATCAAATTAATTATTGGAATGCAAACAATTAGCATAATCACAACCTAGAAGTGAACACTTGTATAAACAAAAGGCAATTTGGTAATATCTAGTGAGTAGCCATTAACTGTGAAAAGATTTGTGCAAATAGAGTTGAGTATTAACCAGACTGGATAGCTTCATATCAGTGTAGTATCTTCTGGTGGCAATAGCAGAAGAATTAAATATTCATCAGGGAAGACACATCAAATCTCCATACTGCTGTTGATACATACACACATATAGCTCCCTCTTTAATTGTCTTAATCATCTTAAAACTAGACGAAGCTTGCATTACTTCCAGTGGCTTACGACTGTTTATGGCATTATTTGAAAGATATTCCCATTATCTTTCATATTCTGATGTTGCTGGTCTGCTACTTGTGGCTCTAAACTTGTGTATTTCTGGCTGTAGGTGGCTGTACCACTGTGGAGGGTGCCTGTCTAAACAGTTTATCTGTTTGATGTTAAGCTAAAACAATTGCAAGAGCATGGCAATGTAATGAAGCCAGGTCTGAAAATTATCCAAGCTTTTGGGAAGCTGAGCTCAGCTAACATGAGTAACAGTAGTTTCCTTTTCCTGTTGTGAAAAGATCCTTAAATTTTTGCAGTGACCATAAGATCTTCACATAATTCCTGCCACCGTGAAGGAATAATTCCGAATATTAGTTACCAAAATTTCTTCTAAGCAATTTAAAGGGCAAAAAAAGAGAGCATGTCAACTAGTATGATGGGGAATAAAAGAGTAAAGACACAGTCCTGTATCTTGGATTCTCATTTTATCTCTGCAACAATAGTTTTCATGTGTTCACCTCAGTACTTCAATATCATATTAGATATTAAGTGGAATATAAGTTTGTTCTAAGCCCAAAGCAAAAAAACTCAAGCAGACAAAAATCACAGCAGACAGGACATGCAATGTAATGATATCAAGCAAAGCTCTCTTGAGACCTAAAGTCTAAATCCCATTCAATTTTTCATTCCAGAGCTGAAGTAGTCCCTTAGAGAAGAGCATAAGGTTAGTGTTTTAGGTCTATGAGGTCAGGTAGATATACTTTGAAATGATTTATTAACTCAAAGGGTATATATGTACACCTACACATTTCCATCCACCCTTCCTTCAGTTTAGATACAGAACTTCATAGAGATTGTCTGGAAAAGAATCAAAATTACAAACTGAAGAAACAGTAGCATTTATATTACTCCCTTTTCTGTTGGAGGAGAGATGGAGTTTTACATCATGATCTCAATGCCAGCAGAGAGCAGCTTCTGAAAGGCAGCCGCCTTCAGAAGGCTGGGTGCTCATCTCAAGGAGCCCCCTTTGCCACTTCATTAACAAAAAGAGGTAGGTGAGCTTTCAAATGCATAGCAACAGACACACAGAGTTTTGGCTCCCATTTTTTTCTGAGGAAGCAGGAAAAAAAAAAACGTCTAAGCCATCCTCATTTCAGAAATGCAATCGATGGCAGGTAACACTCATGGGCAAGATGTAGCTAAGGTGCTAAAAAAGGTCTCATGAAACAATGCAACCTGTCCTATAGAGAGTGACACTGAGAGCACAAGGCACAGCAGGCAGGCAGTGGTCTGTAACCAGCTGCTCTTCCACTCCCCACTCCTGCAAATCCTGCTCCTGCATCTAGCACGAGGCTTGTATAACAAGCTGCTGCATTCTCACCTGTCAGCAGGATCTGAAATCATCTAATACAGGGTTTATTGGGGAGTGGTCTCTAGTAATTTGGATTTAAAATGGTAAATCTATACACAATGATAGTAAGCTCAGACAATAATGATGCAGTCAGTAGATATAGCAGATTTGAAATGGTTCTTGCACAGTAGTATTGCTATATGAAGAAATTGAAGTTAATGAAACACCATTCTGGAACTGTGAACTATATCATCAATTCACAGGCAAATGCTTGTAGTAAAAGGCCTAAATATGGTCTTTATTACAGTTTCAGGTTGCCTCCCTTCATCTGTTACATCCACCCGCCTGCAATGCAGAAAGTATACCCTCTCCTTTAAATTCTCTCCAAGAGATCCAAATGAACCAGGTGGAGAAGAGTTGCAACCATTTCCAGGGAGGTTTTCACAACAGCAAATGACATTATCATACTGATTGCACTCGAGGTGCTGATTGCACTGTAATCCAGCACAGACATTTTGACTGAGAGCAAGCATGTTTTACAGATATCATGTGTAAGTTACAATCAGCCTGAAAGGACAATTGAAATAGTAGTGTTCTCTAAAATATTTTTTTTTGTAATCTTAAACAAATATAGTAGATTAGGTGTGAATCGTAGAACCATCTATATGTTAATTTTCCACATATTGCATTATATATATTCCCATGAACTAGAAGCTGCTAATGCTGTAGTGGTGACTGATGACTCTTGATCATCCTTGAAGTCAATGCTCCCCAAAGACCCTTCCTAGGTAGCAGAAATGGATGTCCAAAGCATTGCTGCAACGGGATATAGCCTGAAAATCTACTATCACTTCAGTTATCAAAGCTCATCTAAACTGCAACAGGGAAAACATAAAAGATTGTTTTCTGCAGATAGTGCATTTTCACACTACAGCTGGACAAACAATTTACTCCGTGTCTTTCAAGACACCTCTAGAGCAAACTAGAGAACATAGCTTTCCATTTCATTGCTCTCACTTCCTTTTAATCACTTCTTTCTCTTTTTTCCTAACATTGGTTTACTGTCCTAATTTCTTTAATACTTCCCTTGGTGTCTATTAAGTTATCCAAAAGTTTTATGTGCTTTCTTGCTAGACAATTTCTTTCCAGCTCCCATGGATCTACTTTAATAACACTGATACATTTCTCTGTGTAGTTCTTGGTCTACATTTCTTCTGGGTCTTTGAATTTTCACAGCAAATGGTGACTTTTATGAAGCCTTGTTATCACTGCCACAAATCCACTGCAGAAAGCAATCAGCCCAGTTGCTAAATATGATCTTAGAGTATTGCAAGGTCTCTAGTGCCTTTATTAATACTAGTATAAATAATTTAGTCATTTTGTACATTTTTACAATACCTGCTGAAGGTGCAAAGGACATTAAACATAAAATATTTTTCCTAGTGTCACATAATCTGATTTTTTTTTTTCTATAGACTTAAAATAAGGTTTACCCTACTACTTTTGCCATTAATTTGCTGTATGGGGCTGTCTGATGTCTATCCCTTTCTTTTTGTCTTGGTTTAACCAGTGATAAAAAGGCAGGAAAAATATGGGCTATGCTTGATTAAAATGTTATGTTAGTACTTTCATGACAGTATCTTCTAAAAATATGCTATGCAACCAATCAATTTGGAATAGAAGAATAAATTGAACAAGACAGGAAAGACTGATGTGATGGATTGTATTGATCCAATAGTGCAGTGTACCACAGTTCTGATAGACTGGAAATGCTCATATTGTCACTCCCATTAGATACCATAACCAAGTCTGTCTAGAAAGGAAATCAAAGAAAGAAATACATACACAGCCCACATGACAAAATTACCAAATTATTTTGTCTTCATTTTGACACAGTCTATGACAATAGGCCACTTGTGGGGTAGCATCAATTTATTTTTGAAATAGCATCAGCACATCATGCTGGACCAAGACACATAAAGACAGTTACTGTCCGAAAGGGAGTTCATCCTAGCACAAATAGTGTGAGGATTGTTAAAGGAAACAATATTAAACACATTTTGGCAAGCAGTGACTACAGGAACTCTTTACCCACCTTGTACTCATCACTGAGTGCTTTGTACTGATCATGATGTAACTGTATTTTGAAAAGAGATTACAAGAAGATTAATAGTATGATGTTCTAATTTTCTTACAGAAAGTACTCTCTGTCCATAAAGATTGTGGTGGAAGAAAGTATAATAGTGTTTATGAGAAAATTTGACAAAGGGGCAAGCTAGGTGAACAGAGTTGGCAAGGTGGCACTCGATAAGATTTAAATCTGTTGTGCTAAGGAAGCATCTGCTGTGGAATGGCTCCCTCACAATGAGCTCTATTAATAACTTAGATTTGCCAGTGGCATATGGAGTTACAAAAATATATTTGAATGTTCACTTAGTTGCATGCCAGACTGCCACAGAAATTAGACTTGATTAATGTTGCCAATGGGACTACTACAGATTTTCAAGTTGCCTCTAGTTATTCATCAGGTGCCCCATGTCAGTCTGTGACTTCTATGAAAGCAAGACACTTACAATATGTTCATGGCTTTAGCATCCATATCAGTGCTTCTGTAGCTTTAATTTTTTTTGGTGGCATTTTATTTAATTTTCTTTCTGTTTTGGGTTTTTTTGGGGGGCCCTGGGGTTGCTGGTTTTGTTTTTGTTTGGTTTTCGGTTTGTTTTTTTTGGGGGGAAGGGGGTGGTTTTGTTATGTTTTGTTGGGTTTTTTGTTCTGTCTTTTTTTTGTTTGTTTTGTTTTGTGGGATAGTATATCCCAAAGTTCACAGAAAAGCCTCATCATCAGGAACAAATACAAATGCTTCAAACATTTTTCTGCTCAGGTTTGGACTGTCAGTTTATTAAGACAGGAGGCAATGGACAGAAACCGGTGCACAGGAAGTTCCACCTGAACATGAGGAAGAACTTCTTTACTGTGCAGGTCACTGAGCACTGGCACAGGTTGCCCAGAGAGATTGTGGAGTCTCCCTCACTGGAGATATTCAAGAACCATCTGGGCACAATCCTGTGCAATGTGCTCTGGGATGACCCTGCTGGAGCAGGGAGGTTGGACCAGATGATCCACTGTGGTCCCTTCCAATTTTTCACATTCTCTGATTCTTTAATATCACTGTGAATTGGGCAAGTATTGAAAAGCTATCACAATCATTTTCCTGCCCCATTATCAGGTGGCTGAGGAGACCAGATCACTACTGAGATGCTGCTGACCCATTCGAGAACAGATCTCAATGCTGATCTGCTCCACATATCAGATTTTGAAATGCACTATGATTCAGGTGATATGTTTCAGGCTTCCTGTCTGTCCCAGTGGAGTACTTTACTGAAAGCAGCTTGCAGAAGGCAGAGAGCTTAAGACATGCTGAAATACATGGGCCACACTTTATCAGACCACTTCTACCAACCTCTTAAATTATCTCAAATACAAAACTAGGACAGTCTTACCTGTTTCAGGGAATCCTATTGTTACTAAAGTAAAAGCCTCGTATTTATGCCAGTTGACAGCAACAGACGTACAATGAAATTGCTGAACAAAATGTGGAATTGGGGTAGATGACTTATAATTCCATACTGTGTCCTGGAGAACTTTCCATGATTAAAGATCATCATGGCAATCCCATAAAAAATATCATGCCCTGTGAACTTTTTATGACTTTAAAAAACTTCTACAAGTTGTTCAGAAATTTGATGGGGTTTTAAGGACCTGTCTATCTTTAATTAAGATTTAATTACTGTTTGTGGAATCACACTGTCAAAAGAAAATCTTTAGGGTGAGAATATATATGTATATGTTGCAGTCCACATCTCAGAGATGTCCCTTTCTTAGACTTGCCTAAAAAAGGGGACTTTTTTAAAGAGTAGGTTAATTTCTATTGACTTCAGTTATGAACAAAATATTTTGCAATATCATGAAGTATCCAGCATAGCCTACTATACAAACCTAAATGAAAATTTAAGGGCTTATCTAAAGCAAGATAAAATTGTCTATGACTGATTGATTCAGCTCTTGATAGTGGAATTCTTGTACTGATCCTTCACAGATCACTGGTAATAATTACCCAACCTGGGGTTTGCTGGCATTGAGGCACAAGTTCATGAGAACTGACTTCACATAGGATATTTTATTTTTCTGGCAATTAACCATCCTGGCTTTAAAGTTTTCAACCACTTCCTTCAAACTGCCTTCTGGCATTATATATGTTTAAGGGTAAAACACAGAAGAGTCATTTGACACTTAGAGTCGAATTTAGCTTTTTTTTCCCCTTCAGTGCAGGAGCTGTTAAAAGCAAAAACAACTTCTAGATCTGTGGTAACTTTTAATAATTTATTTAGGAAATAAAATATTCCCTTATATGTCTTTTAAACAAATACTTTTTGTTGTTGTTGTTATTTAATTTTTCTGTAATTATTTACAGCAAAGAAGAATATGCAGCATTTGCAGCACCACAGGACACTGTGTGGGAAACTTCTCTGCCACTTCCTTGGGTAGTTTGACTGGCTAGGATATGACTGACTGTAATTCAGGATTATTAGCCTGTGAGTACTGGTGTGGTTTCTGTGAAATCAAAAGTAGCCTCCATATCCAGAAACTACACTGATATTTTGTGGCATTGAGTCACATGGAAAGACTGGACAGAACATGCAAATATGCATAAACAGAGATTCTGCATTCAAGGGGATCAGTTCATGATTCTTCATGGCAGTATGCAACATTTCTCTCAATTGCAATTCCTTAGGTTCCAAGGACCAAGGAGGGAGGCTCAGAAAAGCAACAGCTTTCAAAGACCATTTCTGTTATGGAATTAGCTCTTCAATTCCACTGGTACAGCTGAAGTACGCAAATTCATTCCATAGGTTTACTTGAAACTAGCAATGTCCAGCATTTAATGATGTGTTTACACTTGCACCAGTAGCAAATGAGCTGGTGGTATGTAAGAAATGTGAATGTGTCTGTTGATATCCCCTCAGTCTGGACACTGAGAGTGTTTCTTTGCTGTTTCTGTCCCGTCTGCAGGGCAGCTGCTTTCTTACAAGTATAAAAAGGTTCCTATAAAAGGTTAATTTACATATTCACAATAAATATTGTCCAAGGTTGTAGGCACAACTTCTGTCAAGCCCATGGTTATTACGTATTACTCATTTTATTTTATTATTTTATTTAATTTTATTTTATTACCCGACATTATATTAGCAAAAAGCCTCCCCATAGCCCAGAGATTCTTTGGGCAGAGGGCTGAACTACAGACCTCCTGAGATCCTTTCCTGCCTGAGTTATCATGTGGCTTAGTGACAGGTTTTCTAACTCAGGGTTACAGCCAGTGTTCCAATTCATAACCTATCATAATTTTCTGAGCAAAGTGTGGACTTAAAAATAGAGGGCATGTATGAGGAAAATCTACAAAAAAAGAAAAAATTGTGCTAGTAGAATGTACTTTCCATTTGCTGAAGAATTCACCTCTGACTTAACCAAATAATAATTACAAAATGGAACTTTGAGTACAGTGTGCCTATTCGTTCACTGCAATATTTTTCTTAATTTAGTCTGTTGCAAATGTCATTTCCTATGGCTTAAATAATGACACCAATAAGGATATCTAAAACTATGTTTCACCAGTTTCACATATTGTGTCTTAACACAGTGGATTAATAATTCTGCATAACTCTTCCTAAAATATAGGATTTGTATTGAATTTTTTCTGGCCTTGGAAACCTTTTACTCCTTTTTGTTCCATCTGTCTAGAGAGGAATTCATTATGCTGAGACAAACTGATGTAAACTATAATTTTTCACCTCAGAAAATAGACTGTACAGTGGTTACTGTACTTCTATAAGATGTGCAAGACTTCAACTCACTTCACTGCTACACCTGAAACTTAAATAAGTGACTTATCTCCTCTTTTGCTTGGTTTCCCATCTGTAGTACTAATATGGTTTCAGTTTAGTGTCTTTCAGGACTGATGGGAAGACGAAGGAAAACAATTGGAGTAAGGAGGAAAAATGCAAAAACTGAATTTTTGTGCTGCCATCAATAAGTGAAATCTGGTGTCAGCTGAAATGTCAACAGCAAATAATACAAGTGTTTTTATCATATTTGTTTTGCAGCCAATGTATACATAGTTAAGGGAGTTTCTACAGCACCTACAATTTATTGGGGCAAGTGGGTAGGATGGTAAGTTATAAAAGTATTAAAACCACCTCCTTCATGAAGTCATATGAAAGATTACTGTAGGAAATGCTGACACTTTTCCAGACATATGGAAAACAGAGTTCGTTAAAAAAAAACATTGCTGTTCCAAAAGCAAGTTATCAGCAAAGACATTTTTTACCTAAAACTTTGTTTGTGTTCTGTTATAAATCCTGATTTCAGATACACATATCTCTAGTTTAAAATGCTCATTTGCCTGGTTTGAATGATTTAAGGAGTAACCGTAAGCATGAAATTCCTTTTGATTAAATGAAAAGGCTGCAGAAGTGCAACTAAATCTTTTCAGCTGAGACCAGGGTAACATCTGCTTTGCCTGCAAATTGTTCCCTTTAACAGTTTGTTTTAACGAGTTGGAGATTCTTGCTTCAACTACTGGGGTTTTATTGTTGTTTTAGCAGGAGGGAGGGGCGGACTGTGATACTTTATCACTCGATGGTGGTATCTCTCACTTTCATGAAAATTAACCTATGGATGTAGAGGCAGTACTTACACAGGTATTTATCTTTGCATCTACACAATTATTAAACCAAGCAGGTTAAAACCAGCAGAAATACTTTTATAGGATTAGTGAGAATTTTTTACCCATAGGTAGATGTAAATAGCAACCTCCCTTTGAGCCTTAAATATAGCTATGGAACAACTAACAACCAAATAGGTGTCAGAATGAACTCCCTTTTCAGTTCTTTGTTTTCTTTGTATTTTTAGTTATCATACTGAGAGAAAAATTACATCGGGAACAAAAAGGATTTGTCTCACTCTAGATTGCTTGTGAGTAGTTACAGTAATGTGACCAAAGAGCAGGGAAAATACTAATTATGGATGCTTTTAAGTTAGGGACTGCTGTGGGTCACCAAAAAAGTAAAACTCTAGTGAATGCACACAGGAAGAAAAATTAATCATAGATGTCTTCGGTACAGTCAAGGGAAGCAATCAATGCAGGGGATTCACCAAAATCACAAAGAGGGATTCACTTTTGAAGTAGTTCTAAATTTGTTCCCAGGTTCTCAGTGACTGTTAGCAGTTGGATTGCCTTAAGAAGGAGACTTCTGGTCTAGTTTCTGAGAGAAAACTTATTCATATGCTCTGAAATGACTTGTGATATCCAAGAAAACATTGGTAATCACAGGCCAGCTGGGAGATTCACTTGAAAATTAGACTCATGACCCTGACCTGAAATGATGAATAGACAGACTTATTGTCTTTCTAGTTTTTTTAGTTCCAGAATAATGCGTGAAAGGATTATTTCTAATAAACTAATCATCCATTCTAGAACTTTCTCTCCTGAAACATTTTGATTTCAATCTGCTTTTTAGATAGAGAGGTTTTAAAAAAAAAGAAATTGTAGTGGGTTTGGTTGTTTGTTTGTTTGTTTTTTTAATTTTGAGAGTGTTGTCTTTGATGCAGGATAATAGGCTACACAACCTTTCAGATACTATAGGTCAGGACCAATATTTTCAAAAAGAGAATATTTAAGAGGTGAGCTTAAAGATGTCCAAGTAAGTATCTTTTCTACTGAAGGCATTGGTTACTCCAGTTTAAGTTAAAAAGAGTGGTAGTTTTATATTTACCCCTTAATTTGCCAAAATAATTTGCATTGTGGCTCTGTGTCAATAAGGACAGTATGTATTTGTTTGCTTTTCCAGTGCAGCTTCCTGGCAGTTTTTTCCCTAAAATGTTTTTTAAACTTAGGGAAGAAGTCAAGTAGGGAAAAATTTAGGGAATTTTTTCTTTGGTTTGTGGTAGGTTTTATATGTTTGATTAATTGGTTTGTTTTGGTGAGTATTATTTTTTTGTTTGACATACTAATTATTGGTAAATTATAAGATATATGAAAGAAATTAAAATATGGTTTGAATTGGAAGGGACCATAAAGATCACGTAGTTCCAAGCCCCTTGCCTTGGGGAGTGGTGCCTTCTACTCGAACACTTTCAGGGAAGGGGCACCCAAGGCTTCCCTAGGAAACCTGTGCCAGTGCCTCAGCATGCTCAGAGTAAAGAACCTCTCTTAAAATTTCATCTAAACTTACACTTTCTCAGTTTTCATGTATGACCCCTCATCCTGTCACTGTATGCTCTTGTAAAAAGTCCCTCCCCAGCTCTATTGCCAAACCCCTTCAGGTACTGGAAGGCTGATATAAAGATCTCCCTGGAGCCTTCTGTTCTCCAGACTGAACAGCCCCAGCTCTCTCGGTCTGCCTTCACAGGAGAGGAGCTCCTTCACTCTGATCATCTGGGTGACTCTTCTTTGAACTCACTCCAGCACGTCCATGTCCTTCTGTGGAGGCTTCAGAGCTGGACGCAGCACTCCAGCTGGGGTGTCACAAGAGCAGAGGGGCAGAATTACCTTCTATTCCCTGCTGGCCACTCTGCTTTTGATGCAGCCCAGGATATATTTGGCTCTGTGGGTAAGTGCACATTGCTGGGTCATACTGAACTTCTCACCCACCAACACCCCCAAATCCTACTCCTTAGGTTACTCCCATTCTCAGCCCAGCCTACATTTGTCCTTGTATTTGTATGTTGTCTTTATGGGTAAGTTTTCCAGTCCTTGGCTAGGAAGGTGGTTGTTAATTACAACCACTGTAAAATTACAGCAAAACTACTTGGCTACAACAGCTCATATAATAAGAAAAGGAAGCCTAATTTGTTACTTGAAGGCTTCTCTCTAATCCACTATATTACTTGCACTTCTAGTCAAGGGTAGCTCTCTGTTTCACCAGCAACATGATTGCAGTGCAACCAAAGATGAAGGCAGCGTGTTAAGTGTTAGGTTATTTGAGTGGCTTAAATCACCTACTAAGAATCAGCTAGCAAATGTTGTTTGTTCTCAATTATTAATACATTAAAATCTGACTGATATTGTATATAAATAAACACAACAGGAATGGGGGATTTAGGGGGCCAGGAAAATCTCATTCTGACTCCAGTGTTTGTGACATGCACCCACTTTTATTTGCACCTTTCTGAGGTAATGAAATTTCTTAATGATTTCCAGCAAACTGCTGGACAGAAACTGAAAAACTATTTCCATCTCAAGTTTTTCAGTGCATTTGTTTATTTTAAGGCCAAGTGATCATTTTTCTCCCCTCTGGCTTCTTCTTTAAAGCTATTTTATTGCTGCTGGAAAATGCAGAATATATCATAGGGTTTACGGGGATAGTTCTGCCAGAGATGAAACTGGAATTAACTCCAGATCAGCTTATACCTAATGCAGTGGCATCATATTTAGAAATCAGGTATCAGTTTCATTTTAAAGAAACAAATTTGACTACAAATTTTCCCATGATGTTGTTCAGTCAAGGGTATAATTTGATTTTTTACATTCATTATAACATATGGTTGGAAGTGTCACATATGGTTGGAAGTGTCAGCCAAAAGTCAAATGGCCATTCTTCCCTCACCTCATATCCCAGTTGTCCTGATATTTTAATCTTTTTCTAGTTTCCCACTGTGATGTTGGAATATTTCTACTTGGATTTTCATATGCATACGTACATATTTATGTGCAAAGTATAATTGAATAAACTGTTAATACATAAATTCAGAAACTGGCTTTGAATTAAGGAACAAACCTGCATTTTTCATACCTGCATCAGGGGTTGTCAGTGTTTCTTTTAGTCTATAAACTAAATTCAATAAACTATGGCTTACGAATACTTTTAACATGAACAGATGAAGCCTTAAAAATTATTATATGTATTGATTAAAAAATCCTTATGTGTGTCACTGTGCTGAATATTATTACAGACTCAGATCCTGCAGGTATTTTATTCAATGTATTTATATTATCCTTCCAGAGGTGTTATGCATTATCTGCGCAATATAGTCCTTAGTGGAAAGGAGATGATCACTGTTATTAGTTAGAGTTAGTATTTTCAGTAATTTTTAGTTTGTTCTATTGTCTAATTATTATTTGAATGTTTATAAATTGTGAAAAACTCTATCCATGATATCGCCGAAAATTTAGTCTACAACTCCCTTAAAACTTTTCAAGCTGTATTTTATATATTGAATAAAAGAGGAATTTGCCACAATATTTTCAGAATTCTTCATCAATCTGGATCAACTTTTTGGCTGCAGGCAAAGTAAGACTCTAAATGAGCTGTTACATTTGGCTGTTAAATTTGCTGTGAAAGCTTTCTTTTTAAACTAAGTATGTCGTGTTCATAAACTATATAGTTTATGAACACAACAAGAAAGGGAATCTTTTATTCGTAACTTTTTTCTTCCATTCTCTCAGGAAAGATTTTCAGATGATGAATAAAGAAAATAGATGGTATGCTTAGAAAAAGAAGGAGTGACAAAGGCTTGAAAAAATGTGAAAACATAACTAAATATAGCATATAATTTTCCCATCTTCTCTATGAAGAAATCGCCACATTTTACTTCTATGACAGCATGTTTACAAAAGTGTTAACTTAATTTTCAAGTTGTCCAATTCTATCTTGTGCACTAGCTCACATAAGGCAAAAACTGATTTATTTTTGTCCTGGGGTGTTTCACTTTTCTTTTCTTTTTTTTTTTAACTGTATGTGTTGAAATGCCATGGTATTTTCTTCACAGAGAGTTCATTATTGCTGGACTAAGGACAGAAGCTATAGAATCAAAACTTACATAATTACCATTGAATTCTAATAGATTGAAATGAAACAAATTACAGTTGAATTCTAATAGATTATTTACATTGTCTTTCTCTTCTGCATAATTTGCTATTAGCTCGTGGTTTCTTTCCATACAAAGCACTACCTAAGCTGATTTAGCCTTTGAGAGTCTTAGATGATTCTGTATTCAGACTTTTTATGAAAAATATGAAAAATATTCCCTACGAAATTTGCTACAATCTCTGTCTGGTACTATTGGCTTGTTTTTTTGAATGAGCCAAGAGCAGACCAAGTGAATTATAAAATTCAGTGTACAATGTTAAAGTATACAGATATATCTATATAGATAGATAGATATAGATATAGATATAGATATAGATGATATAGATATAGATATAGATATAGATATAGATATAGATATAGATATAGATATAGATATAGATATAGATATAGATATAGATATAGATATAGATATAGATATAGATAGATATAGATATGTTTTGGGGTTTTTTTTAATCTTTTCTTTTTATTTTCTGTTGTACTCCTCCACATCATTAGATTTCTAACCCGTAAGGTAGGAAGAGCCCATTCCTGGTGTAATGTGGACTGAGACTGGTGATTCTGCTCTCTCCAGTTCTCCTTCCCTCTCCAGAGAAACATTCTTCATTGTGAAAAGTGGTGTGGTTATTGTTTTTTCAGCTAAGTCTGAATATCAGCTCATCATCATCCTCTTACATAGCAGATCCACAGTGTATTTGCTT
Source organism: Phainopepla nitens (assembly GCA_013400175.1). Lineage (NCBI taxonomy): Eukaryota > Metazoa > Chordata > Aves > Passeriformes > Bombycillidae > Phainopepla > Phainopepla nitens. Next base: position 595,737 of record VXBQ01000649.1, on the reverse strand, counting down.
TAAAGTTATCTTTCTACCCAGTGTAATGAAACCCTGTGAAATTTCCAGCTACTGTGTCTTCATCAGCACAATGCCAACACGTGAGCTGACTGAATAAGGTGATCATCACTCCCTAGCTCCCTCACAAGGAGTGACAAGTCAGCCCTGTCTCTTGTCTTGTTTTCATCAATACAGCAGAGACCATTTGAAGAGTACTCTTTTTTTCAGCAATACTCGTGTGATGAGATGTATTTTTAGCTGTTGACCTTTTGTCAACAGATCAAAATGTCTCTGGGAAATCATCCAGCTACAGACAGCTGTGGGAATAGAAGAAAAAGATGGAGATGATTTCCAGGGGAAGAGAGAGAGAGAGGTGGTTTATCAGCATCTTCAGCAGAGGATTTACTAGGACATTGCCCAAAGACAGAACTGTTTCCTGTTGGCAACAGAGGGACGTAAGCTGTGTGCATATCAGATCAAAAGGCTTTTTCTCAGAGGAGCCTACATACTATATATATAATCTGTTCAGGATGAGATGTGAACATCGGATTTAGACATTGGGGGATGGGTGATAGGATATGGGGTAGTGGTTTTAACTGAAAGAAGGTAGGATTAGATTCAATATTAAGAAGAAATTCTTTCTGACATAGCTGGTGAGGCACTGGCTCAGATGTCCCAGAGAAGTGGAGGTCCCATTCCTGTGGAGGGGGCTTTGAGCAACCAGACGAAGTGGAAGGTGCCCCTGTCCATGGCACAGGGGATGGAACTAGATGGTCTTTAAGGACTCTTCCAACCCAAAGTATTCCTTCATTCCATGCTTCTATGATCAGATATGAGATGTATAACAGGCAGAGTTGCTCCCCAAAGACGTATGGCAGACCTGACCCATGCAACCAACACACTCAGAGACCTGGCCAGCTGTTCCTGTAGAGGCCAGTCACAGGGCATGTGAGGTCCCTGTGCTATCCTGTGTGCTCTCCAGTTGCTGCTTTAGGTTTTACAGAGCGTGTTTTATACTTGCCAGACTTGGGTGGCTGCCTTGGTTCTCACAGGAAACAGAATTGGACCATTTTTTCTAAATACCGAATTAATTCCCCCAAATAAGCAGGATCCCACATTTCAGTTCTTTTAACACAATCAGCTAATTATTCGGACGATGTCTTCCAGATGATATATTTCAGAAAAATACTAAAAATCCTCAGGAGATTTCCTTTTGGCAGTAGATAATGTTATCAATTTTTTGGTTTGACACAGAATTATGCTTGGTTTTTAAATTAATTTCTGCTCCTAAAAAATTTAGGAAGCTATCTACTGGGGATTTTTTCTGAGGAATCTGAATTTTTTTGGCTTATGTCAGCTCTTGATTGTGTTTAATCCACTCTGAACTCTATATGCATTTTTATAAACCCTTCAGATTATTATATACCAGTAATTGACCTGGAATTTCTGGACAGATGTTATGTGCATAAAAATGTTTGATATGTTTCCCTAGTGAGATACCAAGCTCATGTGTTTTGCCCAATGATAGGGAATTCTCCCACAGATTACTCAGACTTGATAGTACCAAAAAGTTGATTTCATCTTTGGCAATCCAGAAAGATGTTGCTTTAACCTTGCTTCCAGGTATAGGTCTTGTATTTCCTGTGGCCTTCCATTACACCTAGGCAAGCATTTACATTGGTACGAAACTAATACAGAAAGTACAATTTTGGAGGCTTTTTGATGCTTACAATTTCTTTGTTCTTGTTTTGCAGACCTACTGCAAAACTCTGCAACAGAAAAATGCCAGATTGGGGAGTATTTATTTGAGAAGCCTGGAGGAGATATTAAGAAGAAAGGGTTGTTGTTTTTTTTTTCTGTCAACTTCATGGAAGGTATCCATATATTACAGATAAAGGTAAGATCTTTTCTCCTCTCACAAAATGGAAGCCTCAAGGTGACATTAGCACAGCACTAAGCTGATGGATTTGGCTGCTCCAGAGGCCTTGCCTGTCTTTATTTTTCAGCACCTTTTCAACTAAAAGCCCCAGTAAAATGTCAGAGAGAAGTGCATGCAACGTACATACAAAACCTGAATGGCCTTCAATGTACCTAGTCTGCTTGCTACAGATTCTTGTATTCATTCCAGTGGACTTTTACATATAAGATAAAATAGGAAAAGAAGTGTTATTGCAATGAAAACTTGATTTCATTATAACACACTGTCTGACTTGAGGACAAGAAATATGCTTTTTGTAGACAGAAAAATTGAAACAAAAAATAAAAATGTGTAAAACTTATAAATCACAAAAATATATCAAAGATGCGCTCCTCATTTTACATAGAACTGCAGAAATCATCAATGCTGAGGGCAGTGCTTTCTGAAGGGACATGAAGTCCATCCCTGTGGGCACTGCCAGATCCCTGCTCTGTGCCTGGCTCTCCTGTTCTCCTGAACCCACAGCCTCCACCCCAGTCCCACCTTGTGCCTCTTAGGCAGCTCCGAGGGAGGAACAGCAGCCTCCCCCCAGTATGAGCAAGGAGGAGCCTAGTCCAAAAAAGAAAAAAAAAGCAATTACAAAAACTTAAATAAAGGCTTGCTGGGTGAAAAAAGTGTCCTATAAAAGGGTGTGTACATAATATTTTCCTGTCAGCAGTTTTATCTTTTCATTTAAACACACACAAGGCCACATAGAAGCCACCAGGATATCCAGTAATGAGTAAGATCACTGGAAAATACTATGTGGCCTTACTGAATTTTGATAGGAATCATGTCAATATCAAGCTAGCTGGCTTCTGTCCTGTGACCAATTATGCATTTTTCTTATGCCAAGTCTGTTTTATGTTGTCAGTACACCAGATCATAGTTCCAAACAATTCTGTTTGTGAAATTTTAGCATTTCTCTCCTGCAACACGTTTTGTTATTTGTTCTCCCACATTGCTAACAAAAAAAAAAATCTTGGTGAAAGCTTTGAAGTCTCTCATTTGGCTTGAGACTTTTGCAAGTCATTTTCCTTCTCTTTTATGAGAAGAAAAATGTTGCTTTTCCATAAAGGTTAATTCTCAATTTTCATCTTTTTCATTATCTCTATTTTATTTTTACAATGTCATTTTTGTTGTGACTAAGCAGACTGTTTAGAAAAAAAACTCAAAACCACTACCACCACCAAAAACCCCAATCCAACTCTTCTTAATTTTACCAGCCATAAAGTTGCTTCACTGTATGTGAGGGAAAGCAGATATTGAAGGACTTCATAAATGAAATAATGTGTTCGTCCACTTCACCTTTATTAGAATGGAAAAAACTCCAAAAGAAATACATGAGTCTCAATTTTATTGCTCCCTGTTTGATTTTGCGTCTCTAAGTTCTTAATAATTAATTCTACCTCATTGCTTTAATGTAGGTAATTCTTCAGAAATTCTGCAAATGAAATCTTGCGTTGAAAACCTAAATGGCCTCTTTACATAAACAGAGATGTCAATAGAACTTTACTAAAAATAAATTGGCAATTAAAAATCCAATTCAGCAAAACATCTAATTACACACTCACTTTAAGCATGTGTTCAATCTATAAATCCCAGGGGAATTTAAGGAGAAGTCTTGAAGTTAAGAAATTGTGGGCCTAAAAAAATAATTTCTTAATTGCTATAAAATAATAATGTACTTTCAAGAAAGCCGAAACATAAAACAATGGAAGCAAAAAAAAAATACTTCCTCAATTCTTCTGCCTAGCTCAAGATACAAATAAAAAAACTAAACAGTTAAATTTACATGGGTTTATTTTGTGGGTGGGTTTTCTTTCACTGCAGTAGGTTTTAGGGATATCATAAAGAGCTAAAAAAAAGGTAGAAAATTATCTGGATTTCAAGTTGAATTAACTTTAAGCTATAAGATGCAATGGTAGTTTGAATTTGCAGTACAATCTCAGATATTTTTAAAGGCAGATTTTGGAATAAGAGCAGGATCAGTTTATTGCTACAATTCTTTTTAGCTAACCTGTAAAATATGCTGATTTTGGACAGAAGTAATTGTGGAACATCAGATGGTCAGAAATTAAACTGCAACCAAATTTTTTTGATGAAGTGTTGCCATAGAGTCACAAGACACAGCCATGATATGAAATATTGTTTTGTTCCGGGGAAAAACCCCACAAACTTTTGTAACTTTATCTTTTTAATTGCACATCAGCCCTGAAACTCCACAGGAAAATACAGATAGCAGCAGTGTTTTTTAATTATCACAGTGCCTGGAAGGTCATAGCATTATTACTAGACTAACTAAGGCTGAAAACATGTAATATGGTACCATAAGATTTGGCCTCTTTTTTGAACTTGTCTTAGGGAACTAAAATAGTCACACCAGTCCTACTGTGTATTAGTAATTTTATTTACCTACATGCTGAGGTGGGAACTGACATAGTTGCATGTTTGAAGGCTTGGCTGTCAGGCAGGAGATGAAATCAAGAGGACAGCTTCAAAGATAAGGACAAACTTACAGGTTTCTTGTCTGGTTAAATGTCAGTTATTCAAGCAGAGCCCATAGAAACTCTCAAAGTCAGTATCACAGGGTGACTGGGCATCTAGCTGATGCTCCTTTCATATCAGGTATTTGATGTCTCTCATGATATAATCCGTACCTGCTGCAACAGCAAGTTTGTCCATATGTCCTATTTTATAACTCGTTTTACTTTTATTGTCTCCTGGGACTACTAAACAAACAGAGAGGAGAGGGAAAACTTTCTGGCTGGTACATGTGAAGTCTTCAGACACTTCAGAAGTTCCTCCACAGCCCGTCTCACTTTACAGCAGCTATGGATGGAAAACAGCAACCCCTCTATAAACTCAAATGTAAGTAATGACCTCCATATGCTTAAATAGCTTGAGGAATATTGGTTCATTAGAAGATACTTAAGTAGTGTGGTATGTAGTGAAGATAGTTAAATAGTGCAGTACTATATTCAAGTGAATTCTTACCAGAAAGCTATGCCACGTTTCAAGTAACACAATTGTATTCTCTACCATTAATAGAACAAAGAGGCTTGTAAACTATGATGTACATTCAAGCTTTTGCTTGATTAGTTAAGGGAAATATTTGTTCCTGGCCCATTGTCAGCTCTGCGATTGTGTATCAATGATGATAAGAAGCTTTCACTGAAGTAAAGCTTTTGCCTGCCTACAGATGACATCATTTTGTGATACAATAAGTGCTGGTAACTCCTGTTACAAACAGCAAGAGTTCCTTTGTTTTCAGTAAGCATTAATCAAGTATATGCCCCACCAGAAATCAAAAGCCAGAATTTATTAAAAAGTTAACATATAAAATATGAATACTGAATGCCCAGTGACTCTGTATAGATGTTCTTTGCTTAGTTTGTTCAGATGATCAAGGAAACAAGAAGGAATCACTCCTACACAGACAATAATAATTGTAATATTCATCTGGAAAATGTAAGAGCTTGAGGTAGTCCAGACTCTGCAGTTCAGCGCAAATCTGAAAACTGAGTCTATTTTTGCAGGTATAATCTGGAGTATGTTTCAAGCTGAGAGGGGTGTTCTGTTGCTTGGTTTGGTTTTGATGCTTCAGTTAACCAGAATCAGTTGAGACATATTGTGGTAATATGCAGATGATGCAGTCTCAGGGGATTTTATCAGTGTGATGCAGGATGGGCCACAGGAGAAAACCATGCAGTGACACTGAATGTAAACCTTCAGTTACGCTGAATGTAAGTTTGAGGAATGATTTTAAAAAGATTACTTTTGCCTTTAAAACTTGTTTTATCTGATCTTGAAAAACATTCTGGAGCATCTTGATTTTTGATCTTTGACTTTTGCACCTTGACCCACCCTCTGTGCCTGTCACAGGCACCCATTGATTATCTGAGTTATCACTTCAAAGCCAAGAAATCTGTCAAAGGCCTGCATGCATTCACCAACCTCTAACATATAAGCATTCTGAATGTAATTTCAGTATGAAATATGGAATACCTGGTTTAAAACCAGAATGATAGATTTTCACAATATAAATATCCAGCCAAATATCAAGTTTATAATTAGAATTACTATTCTTAAATTTCACTCCTCTCTCAATTTTCTCCCCTTCCTCTTTTAGTCACATTATTTGATCCTCAGCTTGGAATTTTCTGTTCCTTCATGTCTTCAAATAATCAGAGAAGTTCAGCTGAAGGCCATCGTTGGCACAATAGTAGAACTTAGCTATGTGCTCCCTCAGCCAAATGTGAATTATTTTGTCCCTTGTATTTGAGCTATTCTCCATTATCTCAATTTTAATCATTCATTAAATACATCCACAACAGGATTTTCTTGATTCTAAAAAAGGCACTAGTATTATTCAAAAGGACCTTTTGGACTCTGCTTTCAAAAAAAAAAAAAATTCAGATTTAAAATTGCTTAATGTTNAAAAGACACTAGTATTATTCAAAAGGACCTTTTGGACTCTGCTTTCCAAAAAAAAAGTTAAGATGCAAAATTGCTTAATGTTAAAAAGTAAACAAACAAAACAAAAAAGCCTGCACATTGAACACCAGGCTCTATCACACGCCCATCTCTCTGACTACTATAAAAGATTTTTATCCCAAGTGATATCTCTAATTATAATTTCTTGTATTTTTCACTTTTAAAATAACCTTTCCCATTCTTAACATTTGAAGAAGTTAAGTGTATGCTTCTCTAATCAGTGTAAGATAGGAACAGAAGAATAATTACACGGCAGAATTAAATAGTCCAGAACTGGCAGTGAGTTTCTTTATGTAGTAGTAGACTAATGAAAATTTTGGAATATAATGTGATGTATAACAGAGTGATGATTAAGAATAGCTTCATACAGTTAGAAAGATAGAAAGGAGATGTCTGTCTGCTGATAAAATATCATTAAAATTATTCCCTAATTTCTTTGGGGAAAGGTTTACAAGGTTTCTCAAATTAAAATATAGAAGGAGTAGGCCCAACAAGGTTCTCACTTGGTTATTCTTTGTAAAACTTTATCATGTGTTTTTCTAGAAAAATAATCAGTGAAGCCAGCATGAAGCCAGGAAACATTACAAATGCCTTTAACACAGCACTAGACAGTTAGCTTGGTGATATGAGCCCGTAAATGGCTGTTCTCTCATTGCTTTCACATAAGATGTGTGATAAGTTATCTGCTACATAAACCACCTGCACTATATTTCTTATGTAGGTTTCTTAATGCAGAGAAAGCCTAATACAAGTAATGAGTACAAATGGTTATATCAGCCTTACCTTATCTTCATTATCCCAGGAGGATTTTCATCAGTCAGGCTTGATGACTGAAAAGTAAGTCAAATGTGCATTTTAAAGAGCAGATATCCAACTTAAAGGTGAATTCTAATCTGACTAGAATCCTTGCAAGGTAGCAAAACTCCTGAGGAACAAAATAGCAAGCTAATTGAAAACTTCACTGTTGCACCACATATGAGTGAGTAGTATTAGGGCTGCAGTTACTACCATTTAACAATTATTAAATGTATTAGTCCATTACAAATTCACAGTTTTCTTCCTAGAAGCTGGAATAATCACAAATAAAATGTTGTATTCTGTTTCTTGTGTAGGACTTCTGTTTCAGGGGAGACCATTTATATCAGAGTGGAGGTTCAGACCTTCAGTCTGAGAAAAAAAGACAGAATAGTGGATATTTAAATTGATAAAGAAATCCAATTTTCATTCTCAGACAAAGAGAAAACACTACAATTTTAGATATAAGTGTACCTTTGTAAAATGTATACAAATATATTACGCACAGAAAGCATGGACATGAGTAATCAATATATGCTAATAATCTCTAATTCATTATTTTTTGGGGTAGTCCTAGTAGAAAATGTTGAATAACAACATCTCTCTCAGATGTTCTTTCCTTCCTTTAAAGCTGAATTGCAAAATTAATCAAGCAAGTGTTTGAGAACTCTTATAATGAGCAGAAATGTGGTTTTTACCGGAGCATTCAAGTTGGGTTTCAAGTTAACATGAGGCTGATATCCTCTTTCTCCTGGCAGAAACGGTGTCCTGACAAAGAGACCACTTCCTCTTAGTACACAGCCATTTGTAAACACAAAAAAAAGGATGTAATGTTCTAGGTAACTTTGGAAAACTTGCTTGATTTTAACCTCCGGCATGTTATTCTCGTACCTTGAATTGTGCTCAGTACTAAAAATACAATATAAAGCTCTAAATGCATGATCTTCACCCTTTGGAACTAATTTTCATTTTTTAAAATATATGATAGCTCTTTTTTTCTATCAAATTCTTCACTATTTACGCAGACCTTTATTGCAACCCATTTTACTTTGATTAGGTTCAAACAGAGAAGAGAGTGGAAACAAGTTAGATCAGAAACATTATCTTTCAACATCTCATCTGGAATTCCATAATGAATAAACTGCTATTGACAATCTGTTCCTGCTGCACTGCTCCTTTAAGAGGTCTTGTCAGTCACACAGTTCACTTACTGTAATCTTTCATACAAGCTCAAATTCCACTCACATCTAACTGAAATAACATACATAGCATTTCTGGGAAATGATATACTTCAAGGTGCCTGATATGCCATCACTGGAAACAAACTTTTTTTTTCTAACTAGAAAATCAGCTGTAGGGCTCTCTCATTCAAAACAATTTCAAAAGTTCCTGAATGTCAACATAAAAGCTTCACATAAAAATGCTTAACATTACTGGAGACGTAACACTTACACTGACAAAGAATCTAAGTCACTGTCACTGCAGGATGTCTTATAAAGGTGAAAGTTATTATTAAATACCTATTTCAAGAGAGACAAAGTGTTTATGGTTTTAGGGTATGCCAAAAATCTGCATAAATTTTGAAAAAATTAAAAGAAGTATCTACTAAAATATTTGAAGGACAAAATTAATAATACTGATGAACTGGAGAGGCAGAAACATGCTGTGCACCTGTTAAAGAATTTCTGTTTTAGGCAAGCATATTCATATAAGAAGCCCTTTTCACAAAGCTTCAGCCAGAAACTTCTGAACGGCTGCTTGGAGTTGTGAGGAGATGGCAGCTGGGCAGACTGGATTAGAAATGCAAATTCACAGCTTTTTTTCCCTATTATCTTTCAACCTTTCTGTGCATCTTAGACCTCTTCTTGAGCACAGCTTCTGATTGTTACTCTATTTAATTTGTTGTAGACCAGAGGAGTATTGGCTACGCTTTCCTCTGGTACAGCCGAGGACATCAGGCTTCTTCAGGTTATCCACGTACCCAGCCAGGTAGTTTGTATTTCACAAAACAATCTTGGATAAATTTCTATAGCAGTCGGCATGACTTTAAAAGAATGCTCCACCATGGAGTTTGGTTCCACAGCATCTGCTGTCTGCAAAATAAAGTGGACCTATTTCACCTCTCACAGCCAGCTACACTGTAAACAAACCTTTTGATGCAGGTGAGCTTCTGCAGTAAGGGCAGAATACATTTTCCTACATTCCCAGTGCATTTCATGGGATGAAAATTGCCTTAAATAAGTGTCATTCCCCTCCAGTTTTATTGTTGTCATTTTTAGTTCATGATTGTAACTAGTCCTTTTGCCCTTAAAATCAAAGTTAATTACTGAAGGATGTCATGTAAGTTTTTGACAATTTAGCAAATTTAAAGTTTTTCCATGAGGTAAAAGAAAGAATCGACTGCACTTCTATTTGCCTATTTCCATTCTCATTTAAAATTGCCTTTAGGTATCCTGTTGTCTTACATAAAAAAAAATAAATAAAAAAACCACAAACAGAGGAGAAAGATTAATTTATTATTTAATTAAAAGCAGACTAATATCTACTCATTCTAACATGAAGGAGATTATCACCATCCTGCATGACATGCATCTTACTCATTGCAGTTTCCATTTTTATTGTTGGCTTGTTTATTTGCTTAGATTTTTACTATTTTACATATAAATTTGTTTTATTTTGTTTCTCAACAATGTATTATACACTGTGACAGGACCCAGGTGAATGATATGAAGCAGAGTCAGGGGACATTTAGGTCAGACACTAGGAAATGATTCTTCCCTGAGAAGATGGCTGGGCACTGGAACAGGCTCCCCAGGGCAGTGGTCACAGCACCAAGCCTGGCAATGTTCAAGAGGTGTTTGGACAATGATCTTGGGCACATGGTGTGACTCTTGGGGGTAGTCCTGCGCAGGGCCAGGCTTTGGACTTCAGTGATCCTCGTGGGTCCCTTCCAAGTCAGTCAACCATTCTGGATATGGTTCTATGATTCTACGCTACAGGGGATAAAATGAAAAGCTGGTTTTTCAGATGAAGAATCATGACAAACTTAAGTAGAAAGATGCAGTAGAAAATCTGAAAATTTCTGAAAACTACCTCCTGCTAAGACACCAAAATATATAATGCCAGTGGCAAGCTTTAAAAATTGTAGTAGCCACTGAGAGTAATCATTCAACATTTGGATGGTATTTTCTTCTTTAAGTATATGATCATGTAGTGATCTCTTAATTTCTGAGGTATGAAAATGTTCAATAGCTAAAGCTAGTATTTTTTAAATCTCATAAAACTCTTGCAATCATGTATGAATGAAATGAAAACACACCCTTCACTTATAGATAGGGAAAAATGGGAATCTCACTGTAAATCTAAGAATCATTTCTAGTCTTGTGCGCTCCAATCGGTTTTGACATGGTTATTTGTATTTTCTGCAAAGCATCAGGTATTGACTGTGGAAATTATCCTAATGAATATAAATGTTGTATAAAGTTAGTCTTTGAAAGTAGATGATTGAAACTCTGCAAAACTTGATTTCTCACTCTGTAATGCACTGCAATTGTCAAATTTGCAGTTTTTCAGGCCTATTCTAGAGAATAGATAGCAAGCAAGTGAAATACAGACTCCTTCTCTGATCATTCAAGTATTAAATATTGCCTATTTCTACTTACAAAAAATGGCAAAGTTTTACATTTTAGTAGAGGGTTATTCATTCCAGTATACAATTTCATTTTTAATAAACAAACTACTGAATAATTTAAAAGAGCCAGGAAAATGTGACACTATTATTAGTGAAACAATTTAGAAAATACTGTCCATAACCATAGCATGTAGATGCAAAAAAAAAAAAAAAAAAAAAA
>VXBQ01000649.1:508332-584636 GCA_013400175.1 Phainopepla nitens | reverse complement strand
AAAAGTGGAAAATATGGTAATTTTCTGACAAAGATAATTTTCAGACTGGATACTCTTTTTTTTTTTTTAACTTAATCTAGAAATAATAGGGACAATTTAGACCAAGCTTTGATGTTCAGAAGAGTCAATATCTTAGCTGTTAAGACAGCTGATAGCTTAATGCCTTTGGCTTATTATCTTTAATTTCAGAAGTACTCATCTTCTCACTGTATAATGAGATTTCCCACTCCATTAAGAACAGTCCAAACTAGCCTGACTGCTAATCTAGAGATAAAGCCATAGGTGAATAAGACATGACACAGAAAGTTCTGTAGTGTGATGGGTATCAAAAATCACTTCAGGAAAAGTTTCAGACAGAAAATGAGAGCTCATGAACTACTCTATAGCATAAAAGCTACTACTTAAAATGTGTTATCTTTGTGCCCCTCCCTTCATAAACTTAAATTTTCTTCACACTGTGAAAAGCGTTATGGCAATTAATCAAAAAAAGACTTAATACCACATCAGATAATTGCCAGCAAGGAGGGGACTGTAAGTATTACCACCTGCATGGAAAGATTTGAGTGGAGGAAGAAGGTTGGTTTGTTTGGTTCCAATCTGCTCCATTTCCTTTAAAAAAAAACTAATCAGAAAAAATATGCTGTATTTAATTCTTAAGTGCATTTTCAAAATTAAATCTATATTTATTAAATATGTCTGTATAACATATAAATTAAGCTTAATGTAATTCTTTGCAGCTGTTGGACCCAGAACACTCATTTTCATTTTGCATTGTCTTCAATATGTGGCATATCATCACAATTAAATAGTAAAAATGTTGTCCTTTTAATAAATAAACTTCTAAAACATAAAAGCAGATAAGAATTGCTTTTTTGAGATGTCTAGCTCATTTTGAGAGTGGAAGAGTTAATGCTGACAGTGAAAAAAGATTCTTAACAAGATCAGAGTAGCCATTTGTTCCCTTCTGTTTTCACTTGTGTGTGAAGCCCTCTGCATGCTATGAGACCCACAAAGCATTTCATGCAATACAGAAAGACAGAACAACCTAGAATAAATAATGATAGAAAATGTTTATCTGCAAAGCAACCGTGCTTCTGAACACAAATAGACTTCTATTCCTTTGACTATTTTATACTTTATAGTCTTAAACTCACTCTTAACTTGAACTAGTAATTTTTGTATGTTACATAGCTATTGACAATTTTTTTCTAAAATAATTGAATATATTAACTTGGCCATTTTTCTATAATTAAAAAAACCCTGTGAATCTTATATTTATGATTTTCCTTTTGTATTCATAACTCTTTAACAGCAGTCTTTATTATATGGGTTATTTCAATTCTAATATTTAAAATCTGGACAGCTCGCAGAGTCAGCATATCTATTATCATTTTAAAAAGTTACTGAAGAGCAATATAATTTCTCTAACTGATGGTATAAGTAAATATTATGCTTTTCCTATGCATACAAATTTTTAAATTTTATTTTATAGTCTGCAGTCACATATAATTCCTGTTTTAAAAGAACTAAATGTTCTAACCATATGGGACACTTCAGCAATTTAATCCAGCTCTGTAAAAAAAACCTACTCTAAGCTTAACCCAGTCAAAAGCCTCTTGCAAAAGTAAAGAACAGTTGCCTAGAAAAGAATATAAGTAATAAGGCCGAATCATTTCCAAAATAACTAACAGTACTACTTTTAGGAGGGAACTGGAGGGCTTTTCAACAATTTTTTTTAAATGAGATAACAAAGTACATACTTAGATGTCTAAATAAGCATTCTGATTTCCAGGTTTTCTATCCATGAAATGCTGAATAGAGAACAGCTTCTACTGGAATAAAGTAGGATTGAGTGGCTCTCATATCTGGTGAGAAAGGAACAATTTCTGCAATTTCTTAATGCAGTAGTGATTTTGACTTCCTTTTCTTACACACGCCTCATTATGATAAATTTTTACATATTTATTACAGTGATTAAAGGATGCACCAAATATGTGATGTCCATAACAGATCCCTCATTTAAGAGGGTGGAAATGAGTCGATTCATAATTTCTGCCAAAATATCCAAAAATGAAAAGCAATGGGGTTTTTAAAACATCGTTCAGGGTTTAATTTTGTTCCTTTGCTTTTCTTCTTGAATCTTCAAGTTATGATGTTTTCATAAACTGAAATATGGCCTATTTTAAAGGGCAATGAGTCATCCTGGAACTGGCAGAAGCATTCTCACCTGGAAGGCTCAGACAGTTTACATATAGAGGCAGGAGGCAAATTTCTACATGTTTTAGTATTTGAAGCAGAAAAGAAATTGCATCTTGGTCATGACAACTGAAACTGAAGGAAATCAATATATCCTTTAAGTGCAGTTCAAGTGTACTTTTATGTTGTAGTGACACTTCTAGAAAAGAAGTTACTATGTTAAAGCAGATGATAAATGGGTTCTGAGTCTTTTTAAGGAGCTCTTACATCTGAGGGTTAGTCCTTTTAACAAGCCTTTATTACTCTTCATATTTTTCCCCTAGCATGCAAGAAGTATCTCCAGCATTCTTTTTCTATCCATGGTATTCGATATGGTCTATTCATTTATCATTTGAAACAAATGCACAATAGTATGAGATTTACAGTGTTCTTAGCAATGTGCACTAATCTACATAAAATCTAAAGAATTTGGTTCTATATTGGAATCCTGTGCAAGAACATTTTTGCTTATTTTTAAAATAATTTTGTATAGATGGATATGAAATCTTGATTCATATGTGACTTTGTTCACTATTTAGCACACAGCAGTTAGATGAACCACTTGGTGGGTGTGTTGCGTACGTGTGTGTGAGTGTGTGTATGTGTATCAGAGTGATTTTTATTGTAGGAATGGATACAACACATACTCCTCATGTTCTGCTATAACAACTAGGTGAGAAATGACATGATTCTTTTACCACACGTTCCATGTAATAAACCTAACTTCACGCAAATGCAAGCTATAAAATTCTATTGATGGACTTCCCAGATGTTGCCAGTTGTACTGTTTTAATAGATACCTTTATTTTTCCAATACACTTTGTTTTACTCTTTGACATATATCTTAAGCAGAAATGCCTGTCAAGTAACCAGCAGGGTGCAGATGATAAACCCTGATGTATCCTTTTACTACACCTTAGATGCCATAAACTATACACAGAGATCAACTGATATATACAGCCCTTACTATATATAACATTGTAGCAGGGTATACTGCTGATAGGTTTTTGTAAATAAAGAACTTTAGATATTTTCCAAGTGCAAAGGTCAACAGATTAATATACTGTAGGTTTGTATGGTATAGCTGGCATATGTTTGTAGCTTGGCTATTAATCTTCTTTAAAGATGTCAAATGATATCATGGGATTCACAATAAAATACAAGAATATGAGAAACTATTTCTTCTGGGAAATAGGTTTTTATTTTGACTATTTTTTTTATTAGAAAGAAAAAATGTATTAAAAGAAGCTGAAAAGAGAGCAATTTATACCATATAGCGACCTCACACACACAAATTTGGAAGTCTTTGGAATAACTTTCTTTCTTTATTTTGTTTAAACCACACACTAACTGCTAACAAAGGAAATGGAAACCTTACATATTGCTGTATTTCTTTCATAGTAAGACAGAAATCTTTGGCCAAGTGTGATGAAGCAAAACATTTAGAAATTGTCATAAATAGAAAATGTCAATTCTACATATGTGTTCTTAATTAGAAGTGGGAGTTGTAGGTTAAAAATTAACTTTTTTTTGTTTGTTTTCTTAACAAGCCCCATATATACAGGTGAGTTTCCCACAAAAAGAATTCAGTCAAACCTAATCCTAAGAACAATCAACATCTTCATGCATTATTTTGAACAGCTTCATAACTGTTCTGGTTGCTGGGATTGAGGAACCCTCATCAGGTTTGCTGATGACACTAAGCTGGGTCACGAGGATGTGTAAGAAGGGTGAGCCATCTTACAGAAAGGTCTTGACAAGGTGGAAGAGTGGACAAACCAAGAACTCTATGAAGCTTAAGTGTTCCCAGAACTGGTAACAGGACTGTTAACTGTGCTTGATTCACATCCAACACTACTGTAAATTCACAGTTGTAACATTCTAAAATGTCAGTGACTTGTAATTCCTGCAAACTAATTGCAGCTACAACATTATTGCCATAGCTATGTTATAGCTACACCACAAAACTCTTCTGCCCTGCCCTCTGCCCTCTGCACTTTGAATATTTCTTTTATGTTATTCCCGTGACTTAAATAAAGTCTTTGGGTTATCTATATTGTTTCTAACTTTTTACCCATAAAATTAATTTTAAAATCTCCCGTTCCCATTTTGGGCTTCTCTTTGTCCTCTCACAGTTATCTGTATTGAAACAATCATCTTCAGATCTCAGAGTTTTCAGATCTCACAAACTGAATTTGTGTGAGGAAGACATGGAGAAAAACAGTCACCATCATTGACCAGATGGCAAGTACCTACAAGTGGAAGGACTAAAAAAAAGAGTTAAGCTGATTTAAACATTACAAATAAACAAGGCCAAAAAAAATCTTATATCCCAGAACAACTGTCTGGGAAAATGCTCACATGAGGACTCAACAAATGATCACAACTTTAAAAGAAGCAGCTTTGCAGATCAAATCAAAATTCACCATATATGGCTTGTAAACAATATGATTTTACAACAAAAATCACAAATGGGACCCTTTTGTTGGAGAGCAATGCAAACTACCTGATTTTTTAAAATTATTTAGCTTTTGCCTTTTTTACTAGCATTTGTTATGGTAGTGAGTGTAGTGCTACTGTAAGTAGTAACTTTCTTATAAGTTAAATCAAAATGCTACAGGATGAGCTACGACCATCTTTCCTACTTGTTTTCTATTCTGTTTAAGCAAAAAAAAATACATAAAAATGTAAGACGCATTACACCAGATGTAGTGTCTTCCCTCATATATTATCTGTACATGTGTTATCCATACCCCTGTATACAAGGGAATTCCAGACAAAGCTTTGTGTCTGAGCAATAGCTTTAAAAGCTTGGGGGAGAGGGATGGCAGTTAATATTACATTGCATAGCTTATAATGGTATTTAAAGTGTAATAACTTACAATTATATGCATATTTTTATACAGGAATTCATGTTTCACATTATATAATGAAAACATATTTACTACAGTAGTGACCAAAATTATTTGTGTAAATTTGTATCGTCTACTGGAAGAGTATTAGCTAATGAAATCACTTACTAAGTAGACTAACAAGAATGACCTGCATGTTTCTCTAACTCGTGGTTCTCACAAAGTACTCATTGCTGTGCAGAAGAATCCTAAACCTTGTGTTTAGAAAAAAAAATGTGAGACTTGTGCTGAACTTTATTTTAAAATAGATCTTTGATAATTCAAAGTAATTTTCTTCCTCAAAATCCCAAAGGAAGTATTTTACCAAGAAAAAACTAAATCTAGATTTCTTAAGCCCAAGTGTCTTGACTTAGCCCCAAGATCTGTTATATTCAAATCATTAACTTTCCATGAATTATTTCTTTTGGGGTTGTAGCAGTATATTACTTTTAAATTGGACATTTAGACTCTTACCAAGTATCCCAGAGGTTTTGCTAATGCATCTGACATTTGCCCTTATTACTAGAGTTCAACACTGGTGCTTTCTGACTTTAGGGACTTCAGTGTACCGTGCACCAGTGCCAATTTAGTGTGCTTGTACAACACTCCATCACACTTATCAATGCTCATATACATTATAGATTATCTTCAGATCTACTATACCATATGTGGCTTACACACAACATATTATAATCATTGTGGTCATTTAATTTTGTTTTCTGCAGCAGTTTAAATTTTAGCAGAAGTATAGAGTTTCAAATATCTTAAAAAAAAAAAAAAGTGAAATAAGAAAAGAAACACCACCTTGCAAGTATTTTGCAGGTTTTATATCTGAGTTTCAAGGCATTTATTCTGTGTTGCACAGATCTTCATTCCTTCCTTATAAATACTCATTTCTACTTTGTGGCATTATAAAGATATTGAAATAAACATAGTTATAATATAGGAAGACTATATATAGTAGAATATAATAGAATAGAATATATGTAGCAAAAGTATCTATAATAAGAAACTGGAATAATGATTGAGTGAATCAAACACAATTTGAGGACAGCAAGCCACTTAAGGAAAAAAATTTATATGTGATAGGCCAAAGAGCCATAACCAAGTTATATGTAGGGTAAAAAAGGCAACTTTCTTGCCAGTTTTAAAACTAATTTGCATTATTTGAAGGCATGATAGTAGCTCTTTTACTCAGTCTGCTGTAATTCAGGGAAGAAATCTCCTTCTCCTCCTCCCTCTCTGCCTCTCCCAGCAGCAGCTGTGGAAGATCATTGATACATCAGCCACAGACCTTGTTGTAATCTTTGAGGGATAACCATCAAACTGTTATCACGAATGAAATTGAAGATTATTTATTCCCATACGTTACCACACTAAATGGCAGGGGTTGGAAGTGACAAAATGCGATTTTAACAGTATGTAGGCTATTAATCAAGGTGATCACTTGCACAGTTCTAAACTTGCCCAAATTAAAAGCAAGTAGCAAATATATCTTCTGTTGTAGTCTATAGCTTTAATTAAGCACACAGCTCAGTCTGGAATTTTGTTATTGCTCCAAGTGCATGAGCACTCTCTCATTGCTGGAGAAATCCACCTAGAAGTTTTGCTTACTGGCATAAGAGCTGACATATGGCTTCTTCCATGGACTGTGGCCAATGCAGGCTATCCCTGTGAAACTGCTTTCAATTTCTCTTGACCTTCCACTGGAGGCTGGAAATTTCATCTTGTAATTATTCCTATCAACATTTTCAAATGTGAGAGACCAAAAGATATCTAGGACATGCTTCACTGAACATAGGGGTCATCTAACTTTACCATCGAGGATTTCAAAGTAGAATAGGTAAGAACTTTATGCACAGAGCACTTCAAGGAGAACTGAAATCAGTCTGTGGGTTTACAGAAAAAGAGAGGCCACTGGCAAGAACCGCAGTTAGATTTCCAGTTCCTTTGATTTCAGTGGGATTTGGGATTGTGAAAAGCTTTATATATCTGAGTCAAATTTCTCCTGAGCCCATCTAATGGAGAATATAAAGTTTTCAATTACATTGAATCAGATAAAGATTCCTTTGTCCTTTCAAAACGTGTCAATTGTATTTTCCCTGAAATGTAGAGTACACAGCATGATGGTTGGTTTTATCTCTTTCTCTGATGCAGTGGACTTTATCACACACAAGGTAATGTTTTTGACGCAAAGAAAAACCAAACTCTTTAAGCAGTACAAATTGAATTAAGAGGACACATATTAATCACAGAGTCAGAAGTTATTGCTTCATTCACAATTCATGATCATGAATGTATTTTACACCACTTGTAATCTAAACAACAACTGCGTGATACTGCTCTGTGTTCACCATTTTTAAATAAACATATATACATAGAGAGTAGTATCTCTACCTTTGTCAGCATCATGGCTTTGTAGCCTAGGGGTTATTTACAACTCTTCCAACAACATTTTTATTCTGCTCTTTCGACACTTTAATCTCTTCACAGCACTTTCTCGTTTTAAGTTGTTCTTACTTAACCTAGAACTGAGTTTACTATGTAGCAAAGCCTTGGGATGACAATTTGCAACATACGCTCATTTACACATGCTGCCTATACTTCACACTGTAATACTAGATCTTATTGTCTGAATTGCTATTTCATATGTAGTTGTAAACAAAAATAGAGTGGCAAAAACCCCAGACAACTTTCTTAGTGTCAGCTTCAAAGTCTGTTCCATTATGCAGTTTTTTGAACCACGGTGACCTGACAGACAATAATCTCATACGAGAATTGTCAGTGTCTCTTATTTATCATCCATTGTTGTTTTGCTTTTAACAGGTGAGAGCATGGAAAAATCTGCAACTGTGTGAAGCACATGACTGTAGAGGTGTACAGGCTTCGACTGGGATAGCTGGCATGGTGCTGTCTTGGATAATTCAGGGATGTTTTATTCATTGCTGAGTAGTTCTTACACAGCATCAAGCATTTTCTTTCTTATGTTGTCCCACTAAGCAAGTTGGGGATGTACAAGGATTTGGGAGGGAACAGAATCTGGACAGCTGACCAGATAGGGATATCCCACACCATACAGTGTCATGCTTAGCATACAACACAGGGTGGAGGAGGAGGAAGAGGGGACTTTGGAGTTACTGTGTTTGTCCTCATAAATAACAGTTACCGCCTGCTAATGGGAATTAGCTAATGAATTCCCATTAGAAAATGAATTTGTTTTGATATACCTGCAGCTTTTGCTTTATCTCAACCCATGAGATGGTTAAAACCCTCTCCTATCCTTCTGATTTTCTTCCCCATGACCCTGTGGGGAAGTGAGCGAGCAGCTGGGTGGGGCTAAGATGCCCACTGGGGTTAAAACACAAGAGAGTACCTTGAAAGCCTTGTTTTTAACAAAAGGAAATAAAAGTAAATTTTAATCTGAGGGAAGAAAAAAAAATATAGTCTCAAAAAAGTATGACTTTAAAAATCCAGAAAACTTCCACATGCTTAACTGGTTTTCATGCTTTTATTCTTCCAACTTCATGAAAATTAGCTCTATGAAACTTGGTATAGAGTATGAACCATAGAATACAGGCCCTGAAGTAAGTTTATTATTAAATTTCCAGAAATCCTATTTATTCAAATGATTTTAAAAGCATAAATGCTTTCAAGTATTTGATTCTACCCTTACTATGCACATGGGCATTTTAGAACTCAGCTTTTAAAGCTTCATGTGGAAAGACATCGACATAGCCAACATTATTTTTTCAATCCCAAGAGAGATGTAATGGCATTTTTGCCTCTAAGTAGGTCTCATGAGCAACAATGCACAAAAAATACTTTATTTAAACACCAAAAACCATGTCTCTGATTAATAAGCACACAATTGTACTGACAAGGTCAAAACAAAATAAAACCTACATAATTTGTTGAAACTATGACTGGTATATACTACAGCCCGAAATTTCATGAGATGCCACATGAGAAGTTTCAGTTTCATTGCTCAAGTGGATTTGATCCAAGTCAGCAGGGGAGAAATTCATCTCACCTAACCACAGGCATCTTGCCTCTAGATGTTGAATATGACTGAGTTATTCTCATTAGACTGCCATTCTGCTCACCAGAAATGATACAGGCACCACAGCCTCTGATTCACCTATTTTGGATGTCTTTTTTCAGAATTACATTAAATCCTCATTTATTTCATAAAGGGAATATAGAGAGCTAGCAAAGATATATGGTTAAGCAGCAGACAAATTTTACTCACATAAATACTAAATATTTGCATTGCATACAGTTTTAGCTTTGGTACTATTAAACTCCCTTTCAGTTAACTTTTAGACATGACTTTAACAGACATGATTATATGACATAAGTACCATATGGCAAAGCAGATCTCTAAAGAGTGGGCATAAGGAAAATGGAAACGTTTTAGGAGATGCAGTTATAACATATCCTTGTTGGTGAGGGACTCTGGGGCAGCAGGAGATTTGAATGTCAGGGTTATGAACAGTAGGGGAGAAAACTGTTAAAAAGAAAGAGATAGAACCAAGAAAAGAAATGAGTATGTCTTTACATACCTTGCCACACAGAAAGGGACAAGACTTTCTTATTTCCTAGTTAATTTCTATTTGGATTGGTATCTAGCAAGTGGAATAACAATTTGTCATGAATTTTATAAATAGATAGAGTATAAATAAACAGTTCAGTTTAAGTCCAGAAATGTTCCCTCACTTTCTGTCATTAAAGTGACAAAATTATTGACAAAAAGGTGACAAAATATATTTGCAGAATCTGGTTAGCATGAAGAGCTGTGTTAGGCATCCTTTTCTCCTGCACAGTGAAATTTGCTTCCTTTCTAAGAAAGATTCACTTAACTCATAAGTATAAATGCACAGGATAGTGCCAGATGTGTGTGTGTCACTGCAAAGCTGTTCCAGAGAGTCTGGAAATGCAAGGTTCAAGAGAGCCTTTAAGCTATCTCCTCTACACAAAAGAGAGGTCGGCCTTATGAATAGTAAATTGAAAGTCTTTTATTTCTAATGTAAACTTAATGACTTAAATGTTTCATTTTACTGCAAGAAAGTCAGTGTAATTCCAAGACATGCTATGAAACAAAACCTAATCTTTTTTTAAAGATGTAAGCATTTTCAGTGAGAACTGGGGACTTGAAGAGGGTTAAATATGAAAAATGAACTGACATCAGCAAGTGCTTTTATTAATTTTAAACTAATGTTAAGCTTCACTTAATCATAATATTAAAAGAGTTCATGTCATAGTAGGACACTTTTACTTTTTGTGAACATAATGAAGTGTTCTTATCTTTGAAGTACATCAAAGTTTTCTGATTGAGAATAGAAGTTTTTTCAGCACTTTCCTCTACTATGGTGACATAGAAATTTAAGGCAGAATATAACATTATCCTGTGTGGATGTTCAAGCTGAATTGACAGATTGATAATTGGTGAAGATGGAACAAACCTTCATGTTCAAAAACCTTCATCAATAAGCGAAAGTGTTTGATGTATCATCTGGTTACATTACGAGCTAAAGAATGGTTTCAATTTAAGTGGCTCCCCTGGATGCTCAGTCAGTTTGCACTTAAGATACAAGGGAATTTTCTCAGAACTGATGAATGTGAAATATTCATAGTGGGGCAAAAGCAAAACCATAATAGCCTTTCCCCTCATTTGGATTGCTTTCTCCTTCTTTACCCAGTGACATCTGCAATCAAAAAATGAACTGTTATTTCTCTCCCTGGATCCAGTTCCTGAAAGCAGAGTTCCAGCTCTCTACCAGTATAATTTTCACTAAACTGTCACCTTTTGGGCAGACTGATCCTGATGACACCAACAGGTCTTTTGATCAGCTTCTCTTGGGATCTTCACCCCAGCCCATGGGCCCAGAGACCTGCCCAGCCTGACCCATTCCATCACAGTCACTTCTGGAGAAAGGGGGAGCAGCTGGAGTATGTCACCCTGCAATTGTTCCTGTTGGGCCAGCCCCAGCACTGAGGCATCCCTCCTCACACCCACCTGCTCCTTTGCCCTCATCCTGGGCTGCCATATCTGAGGAGGTACACTCTCCTCTTCACTGCCAAGTGAGATCCTTGTGCTCCCTGTAGAAAGGGGTTACTCAGAGACTTGAGGATAACCTTAGTGTTCTCTTGGGGCCATTTTCCCCACCACAGTCCTCCAGTGTCAGTGCTGCCTTGCTTGAGCAGTGGCCTGGCTGTGCCACCACTCTAGCCATGCCTGCTGCCGAGACTCCTCCTGAACGTGGCAGCTCTCCTCCACCTGAGGATTGTAACCCAGGAATGTAATTACACGATGGCCACACCAAATGTGATGATCCCAGGCTGTACCTTGTCCTCACCCAATCACCACAGCCCTGAGATCTGCAGCTGAGTGCAGCCCCATAAGATGCAGCCCTGACCTGCACAGACCCCATAGCCCTGACCATGCCCTTTCCCCTGCCCCAGCAAAACAAGCCTTGCCTTAAGCAGTGCACCTAGAGGAGCACAGCAACATGGCTGATGTATTTAGGAGAGGGAAGAAATCCTGCTGCCCACTATCTGTATAACTGCCCGTTTCCCTGACCCCAGGAGATAAGGTTTCCTTCAGGCACACCTTTGTGCCTTGACACATCCTAAGGTAGTGCTCTTGAGAAGTACCTCAACAACATCGAGCACTGAGGCTGATCTGTCTCTTTACCTCTCCTGCTGGACTCCATAGAGTTTATTAAAAACTATGGGGATCATAGCCTGGGAGAAGATTATGGACATGTCAGTGAGGAACCAGTATTCCTTGTATTCCTTGCATCTCCCCCAGAGCTCTCTGAATATATTCAGAGGCCTGGCCAAATTAAACAAGCTGAAGTTCTGAAGACATTACAATTTGCTTCAAATCTGGGGAGGGAATGAGCAAAAACCTGCTTTCTGCCCTGAACACAGACACTGCCAATATCCTGGTGTGCTATTTGGTCTGCTCAAAGCTCCATCCACCTTCCAGCACTTACTGATTTCACTGCAGAGCAGACAGCGTTGCAGGGAAATACAATGACCCAGTGATTTTGGACCTGTTTTCTAAGAAAGCTCATCCCTCTCAGGAAGCACTCATGGCTCCACAGTCTCCTGACCTTGTTCTGCTCCATGATTCCTGCTGAATCCTGCTCCATGATTCCTCACAGACAGCACACTTCGTTCACAGGCAGAAATTGGAAGGTGCTCATGGGGAGTAATATCCAAACCCAGTACCTGTGATCTGTGAGGACACACCTTGCTGGCAGTAGAATTTGTTGGCAGAGAACTGAGGGCAGCACCAAGATTAACTCTCCCTGCAAAGTCTGCCAGGGATTCCCTACCCTGCCCGCGGCCCCCAAGATCACCTCAGCTCAGGGCAGGACTGTTCTGTTTTAACAGTTCTAATTAGCTGATATTGTTAGTAGACAAAACAAACACATAGGATAAGCAGAAATGCCTGCAATTTTAATGTTAATTCCCAGGATTTTATTTAATACATATTTTCTTCTAAGCTCCTTTTGTGCCAGAAAATACCATTCACTGCTATAATACTATGCTGCAAACAATAACATTAAAGCCTTTGTAAAAAAGTGTTACTTGCAATATACTCAGTGCTAGGTAATAGGTTATAAAGAAAAAAAATATTAGTTCTCAATTTACCATGAGAGAAAATACTGGCAATAAAGTAGAAACCACAGAGAATGTCACTCTTTTATTGAATTTTCCCCTTCAATACAAATTTTAAGTTGTTTTTGCAAGATTGAATATCTTTATGTCCTCCATCTATAATACGTCTAATTGTTTACAGTTGTGATTGTCTTAAAGTGGTTAGTAGTAAAGTGCCTATTTCATCACTACTAAACTCAGCACAAAAGCTGCTCTCAACTCTATGAGATTCTTTTTTTCCTGCAATATTGGGGTGGATGAAGGAGAGAGAGGATGTTAACAGAGAGAGGGATGTTAACAGAGGTCTTTGGTAATTTGCAAAGAAATGTGTATTTATCTAGACTGTGTCTTCTCAGTATTTGCATCCTGAGCCAGTTCAGAGCATCATTGCTTCCCTGCAGAGAAGCTACAGGGAGAGATTGTAGAATTTACCTGCAGGCACTTCAGGAGTCACAGTCTCTTGTACAGTATATAACTGTCTTATTTTTCTGAGGTGAATCCTGTCTTTACCCATTCAGGTGGATTTAGTTCTCAGTAGTGCCCTCTCTACAGGAAATAGCCCAATTATAGTTCCTGAAGACAAAATAGTGTTGTGCAAGTCACAACACCAGAACAACTGAAATAGGATTATAAAAACTGAAAAGGAGTCTAATACAGTTCAGGCAAGTGCAAAGCTTGAAACTCACTTTGTGCTCTGCAGAAACATTGTACTAACTTAGGGAAGGGGAAGAATAAGTAAGAGAAAAATTGGCTTAGTGGTTTCAGCAAATTAAACCAAATTCTCACTGTGTTTTGATGATTTAATGTCATTCAAAGGCACCTCTGCTCTGTATAGTCATAGGTTAAGCACATGCTTTCCTAACAGGGCTGAGCAACCCAGCAGGCAGAAATGCTGCAGTGAACAGGACCACGAACAAAGGTGAATGCTACCTGAGACACAAATTTTTGTGAGATGAAGATGCAGTATTTAAAGAAAGACTACTCTTCAGTCTTCCTGTTGCCTGACACAGTTGTTTTACCATCTGGGCAGCTCTTTTAAGGTAAGTGCTATTAGATACTTGGTCTTACGTCTCAGGTGGCCATAAATCACACCAACTTCCTTCCTTTTTAATTAATCATTTTATGAACTACTATGATATTACTACTGACTGAAAGTTTTCCTATTGCAGAAAAGCTTTCTATAATCTCATTTTCTAAACAACAAATTTAATGCAACAAGTTACATTGCCTGTCCTAAAAGGAAAAAAATACACTATCAAGCTATATGCCAGCACTCAGGTCAAGTACAAGCTGAAGCACAGCATATTCAGGTTTCTTTAACATTCAAAAGCAGGGAAATATTCCACTTTATTTTTTATGCAGGAATTTATAGTTAAGTGAGCCACCTCAAAGCTCTCCAAAACCAAATAATCCAGGGATTTGCATTCTGCATCTGTTTTGGTTAAGACACATGTAGTGTTTTGCTGCCATGACAACAAACATGTCCATCCTGATTTCACTCTTAAGAGCATGGAGAATGAAAAAGTGTTAAGTTACTATAGCTATAGGATGGCAAGTGTCACAGAGAGGGTGAAAAATTTATCCACTGTTTAGAATGATAGATTTATTCTCAAGAAGAATTTACATTTATTTCATAAATTGTTCACAAGCAATTGCAGTTAGTGCTTTCAGAGCACATTAAAATCCAAGCAACATGAGGAAAAAAATTAGATCTTCTTAATAGTTTGTTTTGATATATTTTTACTCACCTGAGTGATTTGAGGGATTTTGATAGGAACAAATGGAAGACTGGCAAAGTTTCTCTTCACTTTTCATAGGAAAACTGAAATACAGCTGGAAAATATTAATACAAATTTGAAACAATAGTTTAAGGTGTTCCATTTGTAGATTAACATATCTGAGTTTCACTATTCATGTCAGCTGCTAATTCTGTAAATGGAAGCCAAGTACAGGAGGGAATAATAAATGGAGGTGAGGTAGAAATTTGCTTTTATTTGAAAGAAATAGTTTTTGTCTTCGTCTTGAAAGATAGTGTGTATACTGAAAGATTTTTTTCTTAGATCTTTATTATTATTTGATATGTTTTCCTTCTGAAAGTCTAACTTCTGATAGTTAAAGCACTGGATATATAAGCAATATTGTGGGAAGGGTTTCCTCTGTGGTGTGGAATTTTCATTTATCCAATCAGCTTCTCAAATGCTCCTTCTTGCAGAAGATGTAGAAATCGAGTGGGGTGTTGGTTCAGTTGTAACCTAGGGAAAAAGTACAGCCTACTGGATAATCACCTGAGGTTTTCAAAACAGCTTGATGGCACATCGAGAATTCCTGAGAATTCCTAGAGAAGTCTAAGCCAGCCCTGTGCTCTACTGGCCTAGATAGACACCACATAGCATGAGAAACCCATTGGGAGCCAGACAATCAAATATAATTAGAATTGTGTATTACTCATACATAGTAGGCTAGGACTTACACATTGAGGAAGTAAAATATTTCCCAAATGCAGCACAACCACCTACTAGCAAGACTGCCTGAAACTTCAGTCACTGAGAAGCAGGACAGTGCTGCTCTTTGATAGGTAAACAGAGACTTAAGGAGATAACTCACAACATTTTTTTCTCTTGTGTACTGTTGGTTGATGCTTTCTCACTGCTTTGTTTCTTGTACATTTGGCAAAACAGAGATTTCTAGCTACGATTTTATGTTTTGCAGCGTCACAGAGTGACAAATTACTTGACTTGTCCTTAAAAATAGTTCCTCTTCAGTGCTTACTCTTGAAGAATATAATTGTGATTCTCTGCAAAGAAAGTTGGGATTTCAGTAGAAATTTTGGCAGCTAGTAACAGTCCATTGAAAGCCAGGAGCACCTGTAGTGGCAGATTCTATCATTTTCCCCTCTTGTGGCATCCATTCTCTGCTGGCAGCTACTCCAGATCTCCCTCTAGATTATCCCAGTCCTCACCCAGCCACTCTCTCACTCCCCTGCAGTGCTATGGTGGACAGAATTTGAAGGGCCGAAGTGACAACAAGACACATTAGGGGTCAAAATAAAGGCATTTTAACAGGAAAACCTAAAACATCTTATCATGTGGAAAAGTTAACTCCATCCCAAGCAGACAGCTAGATTCAGTGTTTAGGAAAGCTACTTTGAACTTTAGGGGTAAAGTCAGGATTGGGTAGATTCCTCAAGACTATAGAAAATGGAAGAGTTTTCTTAGAAGCACAGAACAATATAGGTGGGAAGTGAGACTGGGAGGTCACCTGGCCCAGAGGTGTGATGAAATGTCTTCCATTCAAAATATGGTATATAACTGCTTTGCTAATCTCTGGACTGTTCAAAGGAATTTATTTTGAGGGAAATGACTGATCATCTCAAAACAAGTTTATTACATGGCATAAGTTTAATGCAGGGTGGAAGAAAATAGAAAATTAATACAAATTGTTTTAAAACATTGAAAAAATATATGAACAGAAGAAAAAATATGAGAACAGCTCTGGTCTTCGGGTCTTAGGGAAATTAGAGTTTACAGAAAGATGAATGTGAACAGCATTTGACCATGTGTTTGTAATGTATCATGGTTGAAAATCTTCTGTTCCATAGGTAAAATGCGTGACACCATTTTATTAGTTAAGCATTCTTAACATGGTGTAAAATTGATAATATTGTCAGTGATACCTAAAGGGGATCATTATTTCAAATAGTGTCCATTTGATTTTAATGTGTTATTCCCCAAAAGTCCTGTTCCAAAATGCAACTATAGCAACTTCAAAAATATAAGAAATAATGTCTTTAAACAAATTATGATTAAGTTTTTCTGCTAAGAAGAAATGGATTTGAATGGTAGGTCACTTGTTACTATCTTTATATCACATTGAGAAAATAATAAATGACAAAAAACCATTCTCAAATAGAGATGTGACTTGTCTAATGATGAAAAAACAGGGGCAGCTTCTTTTCAGGAGCTTCTGTAGATATTGCTGTAGATTTCCAAGATAAAAATTATGAAAATTATTTGTAATATCACAGATAGAACAGTTTGTATGTCAGTGTAAGGAATCACAATCCCAGAAACTGCTGCTTCTTTCAACAATTATGCAATCACACCATGAAAATAAAGTAATTAGTATTGCATCTCAGAACGTCTTGCTAAGCTTTCCTAAAATTCCCTTCTCCTTGCTGCTTTAAAAGATTTAAATCCCTCTTCTCCTCATAACTGACAGCTAATCCAAATTGTTCCAGTATTGATCTGAGAATTAAATGAGGCAGAAGTACTTAGAATTTTCCTTTCTAATTCTGATGGCCTAGTTTTCTTTCACAAATCCACTTTCTGTTTAGTACCACATGGTTTTCCTTTGCTTATTGTATAATTTCACAAAATATATCATATGTCAGTTTGTTTCTTAATTGAAGCTGATAGAGAAAACTCTTAATTGTAATTTTCTACATCTTTAAATTCCACCTGAATTCTCCTAAGGTCATACTTCTTTGATCAGCTACAAATCATGAAAAAAAGTTCTAATATGGCCACTGAATGACTAAAAACCATCTTTCTTTACCATCATGTATTTTGAACTCTCCAAAATGTTTCTTACCAATGAACCAATGGGTTACAGCATTTCTAGAGTGATAACAATACCTGCAAAATATCTACCAGAATAAAAAGAAATCTACAGACTGAAGCTGTATTTTAATTCATGTATGAATTAATGAAATCATAGATCATTCCTACTGCTGCTCAACATGACACATGCATAGGATCATATCTGGTCAAAATCATAATTCTCTATGATTTCCCTAACAAAATGACCATTAAATAATTTTAATTTGAGATTATATTGACAGAAATGTAATTATATTTGGGATATTTAGCAGCCTGGACTTTAACAACTGTTGGCTACAGATAACTTTATGTCATAGTAGGAATTCAAAAATTTGAGCTGAAAAGGTCCTGGACCGTCTAATGCCTCTTGCAGTTGGAACATTTCAATATAAGGATAAAGTGTACCATTTCTAGATCAACAGTGCTGCTTAGCATATTTGTTGTTTCACCCATTCAGAAAGACTTCACGTGAAGGCCCTGGGTTAAAAATGCCAAACCAGCATGATTCGCAATGAATTCTACGGGAGAATAGTTTATCCACATAACCTTCCAGCACAAGAGACTGTCTGTGTCTGTAGTCCTGGTGGAATAATTTGTTTTTGTCTACCTACAAAGAGATTTTTTGATAGGCCTAATAATAATAGGAACCTAGAGAGAAGTTGGGAATTTCTAAATTTCAGCCATGCTTCAAGTCATATTAATTACTTAGGTTTTGTTTGCTAAAGGTTGGGAGATTAGTTACAGAATGTTAAAACAAAGTCTGTAATTTTTTTTCCTTTCATATGTAGAGTCCAGGAGACATTTGCAGTGGAGTCTGAATGTGTTTTGATGGGCTCCTATAGCAGCTTCAGTACTTTCAAACCTCCACATTTAATACTCTTTAAACAAATCAAAGTTCAGACTAAGACTTGAGATAATATGATTTACTTTCTAAAATTTTACTGACTATGTAAGGATTTAGTTCTCTCAATGGCAAATAGAACAGTAGATCCCAACAATTTTTTACCCTGGTTTTTGATATGCTCACATTTCTATAAAACAAAAGATGTTTTCAAGCTTGTCAAAATATGAATTTATCTTTAAAAAACTGTAGGCACATATTAATGTATGGGACAAGAGAAAGGTAGTGGAATTCCTGTCAAAGCCACCATACACAATGAAATAAAATAATAAAAAGCATTTATTAACATTGAAAGAAGTTATTTATGAGGTGACAGGGAAATTCTTATTGTAGATGGAAGCCTGATGCTAATTAATCCATTTGTAAATGTGCAGTTCAAAGTAATGCAGAAATGTAACTAGATGTTACAGACCCATTACCTTTACAACAATAGACATGGGAGTAGAAAAGATGGAAAAGAGCTCAGGTGGAGATAATAAAATACTCAACCCATGTGTGGCTGAAACTTGTTTGAACTTTCAAAGGACTGGACAATTAAGGCTCCCCACTAGGATCCCTGATGCAGTACACACAACTGATATTTCCAAGATGAAGAAGCACTAAATACTTCATACAGATCCTAAGTGTCTGAGCCTGTGTTGACGTATAGTTTTCTAGACTAAGACTGCTTCATCACATACTGGAGAAAGTTTAAATTCTGAATTCAATTGAAAAATAAAAATTATATTGTCTGTGACACAGTATTTCACATCTCTTTCACTCTTTTTTACCCTTTTTTGTGTGTTCTTCCAGTTTCTTTTTAAACCTCTGAAATTCTGTGGTAGAAGACTTTAGATTAGTTATACATTAGTTTTGGCGGGATTTAGCTAAAATCCTCTAAAGGAAATACTTCATTTGCAATAGTTTTAAATAAAAACAATAATTCAGTTTCAACCCGGGTGACACATTTAACATACCATCTCCGCTTTACCATTTCACAGCTTTACCAAGCACTGCTCATGCACAGTTACTATGCTTGTCCTCCTTAGATTGCTATGACGCTGGCAGTGCAAAGGAGGGAAGTGTAAGGAGTGCATATATTATAGAAGGATGGCTTTTTTTATTATTTAAAGCATAAAGAGGCAAATACAAGGAATTGAAAAAGAAAATAAAGGTTATGGACTAGAAATAACAGAAGGAAGCAGAAGAAAAGAATAAGTGACAAAGAGAAAAAAGGAAGAAAAAGTTTTCTGTCTTCTCATCATGCATGAGGCATAATAAGTTGCAGATGAGAGGAGTGAAAATAATTGTTTTAAGACAACATTTAAAATCACTGTGGAAAAATAAAACTTACAAAAAATTTTAGCTTTCTCTCTTAGGATATCTCAGACTTATGATCCTGTGACAAGCTGAAGTTAGCTTGATCTGGATATAAATGAAACAAAGGTCCAGTGGGGCCTTTTTGTATTCAGAGAGGATATAATACATTTTGTTTATATTACTTTGCACGGCTATGCTGGCTGTGCATTTCAGAATTAGATTTGCCAAAAGAAAACATGATAGTTTTTCGAGAATGCAATCTAAAGTGAAAAGACATCAGAACAACAGCTAAATTTAGTTTTATATTGTTTACTTGAAATGCCTTAGAGTCTCTTAAGTGTCATCTTGTACATAGTATGGAAAACTTTTCTTATTATTTTCTGCATCATATGGTTACCTCTAATATTTTCTGTTCAATCTAGAGAGATGTAGATAACCCC
The DNA here is from genome assembly GCA_013400175.1 of Phainopepla nitens. Lineage (NCBI taxonomy): Eukaryota > Metazoa > Chordata > Aves > Passeriformes > Bombycillidae > Phainopepla > Phainopepla nitens. The sequence goes on along the minus strand of VXBQ01000649.1, from coordinate 564,604 downwards.
TGCTCTGACTCAATGGCACCAAATCATGGACAGAGATGCAGCAGATGCCAAAGGCACATAAAAGATATCAAGCTGGTCAAAATAATGCAGGCTAGTTCCTCTTTCAGTGCGGAAGGGAATAGCTGAGGATGGCAGAGACCTCAGAATATCTTCTGTCCAACCCTTTGCCAAAAGCAGAGGTAGTTCTGCGGTCAGACCAGGCTGCTCAGAGCTTTGTCTATTTGAGCCTTTCTGCTCAGCCCCAGTGGATCTTCAGCCTTCCTGACACCACTTCTATATGCCTAGGAAATATTTATAGATTCCTTCTGTGCAGTCTGTTCCTGCTTCCAGCCCATGGGCTGCCTTTCTGCATCAAGGCTCTAGCTGTCCCAGCCAAGCTAGTCTCCTGATATGGGTTTAGAAGAGATGATTAAAATTAATTTCCTAATATTATCTATAAAAAATAGGCTTTTCACAGCAGAGAAATAGGAAAAAATAGAAGAAAATACAAGACCAAAACAATAAATCAGCAAAAAACAATTCTGATAAATAAATAAATTTCCTTACTGACTGAAATTATCTTATTTCCTATTTAATTCCAATACAACTACATTTTGGTCACAGAATTCCCTGCTTTCATGGGATTCAAATCTGATAAAACAATCTATTCTTCTGCATGGTATTATTTTAGATCATCAGTGAGATTCTTGGTCACCTCAGTGAAATATTACCCAAGTCCACATTGCTATAAATAAAATTAGGCCCATGTTGCCCCAAATTAATCCATCTGAAGCACAAATGAGGATGCTCTGTCAATAAAGAGCACAAAGTAGGACAGATAAGTAGGTCAAGCTATAAATATCAGACTTTTCTTCCCAAGTGCAAAGACAGACCATCCTTGCAGTAGGACAATGCTGTCCTTAAAGGCCTTCCATCTTTCCCAAACTCCTTAGCCTTTGAGAGATGATGTCTAGCTAAATGTCACCAACCATTTTTGTGAAAAAACCAAAATCTGTTTTCTTGAAATGCAGAGTCTGCACCCTGTTACTCTCCGTCCTTACACACCTCAGGACCATCAACTTTGTTTAACATCACTGTGACCAAGGCTACTGGACAAAGTACTCCAGATGTGGCCTCACTAGGGCTGAGTAGAGGGGCAGGATCACCTCAAGTTTATTAAAATTAATTATTTGAACTAATTTATTAAAGTTAGTTTGCTGCATTTTTCAGCCAGTACGAGTTATCCATTACACAGCTTCAAATGGGTTATTTATCAACCCTCACTGTAAAGAAAGCAATAAAATATTCAGAGAAAGAGTGACAAAGGGAAATCTTGAATTTTAGATAGCTGATTGTGCCTATATGCCCTTCAGGTTGCCCAAAAATCATCAAACCAAACAAAAATTGTATCTTAAGATTTTAATTATAGACAATTTAGATGACCACTGCAGGCTATCTAGTCAGATCTAGTCAGATAAAAGAAGGGATAAGATTCTCACAGGGCCTTCTCTTGCCCAGGCTGAACAATTCCAAAGGCTTCAATCTCTCTTCATATGACAAAACAAAAATTAGGAACTACAAACTAAGGTACATTATGCATTTAATTGCCTTACTGCGTATTGTGACGTGGATGGTTGGACTTGTTGCCATTCTGGAGTTAAAACTGTAGTTGTAATTAACTCAACTTTGATCCTGGACCCACCTGTTGAGAAGTTGAATATTCTTTGTTAGTTATCTTGATTCTATGTATGTATCCAATCGTATGAAATGAAACAAGAGAATGTGCCGATTCTGCACCTGGGATGGGGAAACCTTGGATGTATGGATGGACTGGGGAATGAAATTCTGGAAAACAGTGCCACAGAAAGGGAGCCAGGAGTCCTGGTCAGTGGCAAGTTGAACACAAACCAGCAGTGCCCTGGCAGCCAGGAGAGCCAACCCTGTCCTGGGGGCATCAGGCACAGGATCACCAGCCGGGTAAGGGAGGGGATTGTCCCACTCTGCTCTGCACTGGGGCGGCCTCACTTCAAGTGCTGGGAGCTGGTTTGGGTGCCACAATGTAAAAAAAGATATTAAAGTACTGTAGACGAGGACCATGAAGCTGTGGAGGGTCTGGAGGAGAAGCCTTATGAAGAGTGGCTGAGGGCACATGGTCTGTTCATCCTGGAAAGAGGAGACTGAGGGGAAATCTCACTGCAGTTACAGCTTCCTCATGAAGGGAAGAGGAGGCATTGATCTCGTCTGTATGGTGAGAGTGACAGGGCCTGACGGAATGACCTGAAGTTCTGTCAGGGGAGGTTTAGGTTGGCTATCAGGAAAAGATTCTTCCCTCAGAGGGTGGTTGGGCTCTGTTACAGGCTCCCCAGGGAAGCGGTCACAGCACTGAGCCTGACAGAGTTCAAGAAGCATTTGGACAGTGCTCTTGGGCACAGAGTGTGATTCTTGGGGATGGCCCAGTGCAGGCCCAAGCACTGGACTCTCATGGTACTTGTGGTTTCCTTCCAACTCTGGGATTCTGTGATTCCCTGCCTTATGGTAGAAATTAATTTTGTGTTGCAGTGAATACAGAATATGCAATATTTTTAGCCGTAATTTCTGAAATTAAGATATTGCAATACTGCTTTTAATTTCAATTAATGAAAATTAGCATAAATCATATGATGTATTTATTTTGTCCTGCATAAAAGCTTCTTATATTTTCTATCACATGCATTTTTACTTACCTTCTGTTATGTTAAACAAATGTTATTTCACATTGTTTTACAAAATATTACTCTTGGCCATATCTGCAGAGGTGTTGACATGACCAAGGATAACTTCTTCTGCGTCTAGAAGACTCTGACCTGTTTTTACCTAAAATACTCAGGAAAGGTATTCATGTCTGACACTTTGGAGGGGGATATGGTGGTGTCTGGATGATAAATAATGTATCTATATTTGATCTAATAAGTTAATTTTAAAAAATAAATAAATAAAGCTAAGTTTTCTTGGTTAGTCCTGTATTTTCCTTATACTGTTTTGTTTCCAGTCTACTTGCGCTTATGGTGAGATATTAGTCTGACTACCCAGATGCAGACAGCTTCTGTATAAAAAGAATGATTGTCCAGAAAAATAACTAGCAAAGTTTCCTGAAATGTATTGTTTGTTCTTGGGGACAGAGAGTAAAGTTTTTTGACAAAATGGATAAAGATTACTACCAAGAAAAAGCTAAAAATGGAAAACTAAGCTACTAATAATCTCTTTATTTTAGAGGAAAAATAAAGCAAAACAAAAAAGAAAGATATGATTTGTTCAGCTGGAAATAAGCCACCGCTATATAGAAAAATAATATACTTATTCTGCTTCTTTTCCTTCTATTTTTAATTTTTTCTGTTTGCACCGTAATGTTCAGATCCAACAGGTCAATATGTTCATAAGGATTCAATCTAATTCTCTGTGCACCAGGGAATTTACTTGCATGTTCTTTGAACTCAGATTAATAGCTTAGCTAACCCTTTCTGATCCTGCCATTTTGAAATGCTTTTAGGAATATCCAGTTGAACACGATTCCCTATAGAGGCCTCCTCCACCTGCTTCTTCTTGATGACTTTCACTGTTATTTTTTTATGACTGAAAGGGCATGCATCCTACTCAGTTCAGATTTTTTCTTCGGTTGGCCTCCATATTAGAAGGAGAAAGTGTGTGATTCTTTATTTCCAGACAAGACTGAATTGCTTCCTGGGTGAATGAACTTTTAAGGGGAAAAAATTGTAAAGTCTAAAGAAATACAAAGGTATTCATAGGAATATAGTATGTAATTAAACTATCTTGTGTTGACACTAGGTTTTTTGCACGGTACTCCTCTAGAAGGAAATATTCCCTTGCAGAGCTCACCACTTTAACAGAAGGCTGCTCTAATGCCACTCCAAGCACCTGAGTGCTGGTGAGCCTTGGGTGTACATGCATAGCACATGGGTAGGATGGGAGAAGCCAGTCACTTGAGGAAATGCAGTAATTCTCTCCTTGATATATGAAGTCTTCACACCAACATTGGGACTGAGGCTTTTTTGCTTCTAGATGAACAAATATGTAATTATAATGTCTTGTGGGGCTGCTTGGAAGAAATATCTTCTGAAATATCTTTTAAATCGGGAGATAAATTAATGTGTTCTCTCTGGCACATGAGCATAAAAAGAGAATCCTCAGAAAATCATTGCCTGCACTTAACTCTGTGTCAGTAGAAGAGAAAGGCAGTTTTACAGTTGATCTCAGTAGGAAGAGAGAGAAGGAAATGTCAAATGCAGTTCTGAAACACCACTCCCTCATTCCATATGGGTGTATCAAAATAAGAACAGAAATTTGCACAGTTCTGAGCATAGACACATTCTATAGGAATTTCATTTCATCCTGCTGCAAACCCAGTTGTAAAGTATCATTTCCCCAAGCAGCAGATGTTTCCAGAAGTCTGGCACATCTCTAAGTGTGAGCCACAGGCTCCAAATGTCAACTACTGTACATGCCATCTTACAATGTACCATTGAATATTTTGAGCTAAATACAAAATTTGAACTTTTGGGTGCATAATGCTGGAAGAAAGAGCTACATTTGATAGCACATCTACAATCAGATGTCATTAAGGAGAGATAAAACAGCATCCATGGGGAACAGTGAGGCACAGCACAGAATAGCCATGGAAATGCCAGTGCCTTACTCAGTATATTTCCACATAATATAATTCACGCAGGGACAAATTCCAAGGCTTAGGGCTTTGAGATGAAAATAAAACAAAATTAGATGGGCTTCTTATGCTTGGTGCCAGATACAAAGAGGGGAGATGAGATTTCCTCACTGCCAGTGTGGGTCATTAAAGTGAGCAGTAACATTCACTACCAAGGCAAAGGAGTTACAGTTATGATTTTTTTAATGAGGTCATGTTATTTAGCATTTCACATTTTGCCATAGGCACATTTTTTCCATATTCTAGGAACAGATAAGTTGTTTTCTTTTTTTAAAGTGTCACCTCTTACAGTTTTTTATTCTCAGGTCCAGAAAATATCAGGGTTCTGCTGCACTACCATAACCTGTTATAGTTTTCAATCTGTACTTCAAAATATGTACTTCATAATAACAACTGCCAACTTGAAGAGTGTTTCTTCAGCTGAAAGAAACTGGAATGGCTTTTTCATTACAATAAAGAAATGGGAAAATACACAAAAGAAAGATCTCTTCACATTCACTCTTGAACATGTAGCAAATATACAATTTATCAAGTAATTACAGATTTGCTTCCCAAAATGTTAAGAAACACTCCTGGACCTGGGAAAGCAATTAAGTAAGTCAAGAATAGTCACAATTATGGAGAAAGGCTCATGTGAGCTAATGCAAGGAAGAGGCACTCAGGGTAATCAAATCAGCCAGATTGGTGCAAAACACCACCTTGAAGCAGTTAGTGTGCAATGGTGATAGCAGTTACCTCTGTCGTTCACCCGCAGTATCTTTGAAGCAGCTTTTCTGCTGGGATTAAAATGTCTTTTGGCCAGAAGGTTTCACAGATTGAAATCAAACAATACCATATTTCAATGCTGAGAAACTTCTATCTTCAGGAAATGACTTCGGTATAAGAGGGTTAGAGATTCTCAGAGAACTCTGAGCAACTCTGCTGAAATCTCAAGATACTCCCTGAACTGATGAAGCCCATATCCAAGTGTGGAGAACAGACAGACATAAGTAACTAAATAGCACAAAGAAAGTATGAACTTTCAAATCTCAACAGAGTCAGAGTATTGTTATAAAATTGGGGAGACAAACTAAATGCAGAATGGAATTATGTTAGTCAGACTATATGCAGGACGCTTGGCAATTGCCAGAAAAATATGACCATCCCTTCCCCAGTCCACCCAACTTCAACCTCCCCAAGAAGGAAACATAACCGATGCCTGTGTCAATTTTTATTAGATGAGTTCAGAGATCATTGACTGCAAAGCTCTGGGTAAAAAAATAATCTCTTGCTTTCCAGATATCTGGAAATCATGTAATAGAGAGAAAGTGTGTCTGTGACACAAGACCTGCAACAAAACACATTTATTATGTGTTTCAAGGATACAATGTGTCTGGCTACAGCATCCTGAGGTACTGGGGGGGAGCATAGGTCAGTCATTCAGCAGGATAGTGTTTGAGACTAATTCCTGCCAAAGACAATACAGCTAGCTAATGTCCAGATCACTATTGCCAGTGGAATAACATATTGCTGCAGTTGAACTGGAATGTTTTGCAACAGAACTTGAGAAGTTATGTGCAAAAAGTCCATCTGGTACACTTGAGGGAGGGAAAGAAATCTTGCAAACACAATGTGACCATAGGCCACAAGAGAGACGTTTTCGAGAATTGCTGCTACTTGCCCTCAAATGGTTTCAGCATATGCTTTGCAACTCCATTGCTAGCGATTCATTTTGTGTCAGAAAAATGAGTCTAGAATTTGCAACGCTGGCTTTTTACTCAGAGTTGCCTTAGAGCATGGAAATACATCTGAATGAGAGCTGGATAGACAGAGAGTAGAGAAAGACATTGGAAGTGTAAACCAAAGCCATTATATGTGGCTGCAGGCTGCCATTTGGTCTTTAAAAACTGTGCTGCTGCATCATCAGAAAGTCAGCAAAAAATCAAATTCCACAGTATGTTGTTGATTAGTTGCATTTCTATTCTGCTTGGAAACCATTGATAGTTATGTTTTACAGGGAGGTTTTTCTACCACTTCTGAATGATAATACAGGACAGTAGAACAGTTCAGCACACCAAGAAAAATATTAAAAATGCTATCCTATCTTTCTCACAGTCTGCTATTGCCAAGTCAATGATAGTTTTTCTGACTGGGATGAGAAATTTCAATATGAGGCAAGAATATAGGACATTTAAGGTAATGGTAAAGGCATTGTCTTTATGACAAAAACATAAAATGGAATGAAGCAATTTATGCTGTTTCATGCAATGGGGTGGTTACTTGCTGGCTTGTTTTCCTTTACTTTCTCTTCACGAATATTTATTCCTACTTACATTTTAACCTAATATTTTGAGCAGGTAAACAGGAGAGGGATTACACTGAAACAATGATGTTTGTTGTATCCTCTCCTCCCTCCTCTACAAATTGGACTTACAGAGCCTGCACTTGCAAGTTAATTTTATGCTGGAACAAAGAATTCTTGAAATCTTAACTCAAGAACAGAACTCTTTGTCTCTGGCTTATTCCAGAAATTTTCATGTGCTGTGCCTGTTGAGTGTTGCCCTTACAAGTAAATACAACCTTAAGCTTAGAACATCTGTCGCCTCAGGAAGTTGATATCAACATTTAATCCCAAAGATGCATGTTTAGTGCATGACTGAGGAAAGAATACAAAAACTTACTCAGTAGATCGCTTTCTATTTTGACAGTGAATCAGCCATCTACCTACTGAGAACATTGTGAACATCTATCAAATGACAAACACATGCAATCTGACTGAAAGTCACTTCTGCACTATCAGTATAAATTATTTGTATTCAGTATTCATTACAGCTGCGGAATGAGCTGATATTGCATGCAAGTTTCTTCAAAATCCTTTCAGCAGGATGAAAATATGTCAAGACTTACCACAGGGCACTTCTTACTAAATAAAACGTAAATGTGCTTCATCACCAGCATTTTCAGAGGACACTGCATCTGTGTAGCCTGCAGAGAACAGGGCTCTCTGTTACAGGTAAAGGAGCTGGACTGATGAGTCCAGCAGGTAACCCCAAGGCTGAGCCATTCTTGGCCTTGAGCCCCAGCAGGTTGTGGAATCTCCTCCTTGTGAGGTATTCAAAGATAAGCTATACAGATAAAATGCCATCTGCCCTAGTACACTTGTCCCAGTTTCCATCAGAGGCTGGAGCAGAACAACCCCTAGAGGTCCTCTTCCCTCCCCATTTCTATAATTAATTTTGCAATATGGATTGCAGTTCCTCTCTGTATAGTGAGGAGAAGAGAGGGCACCAGAACACCTGTATATACTAAAGTCCAATGTTACCCCAGAGGAAAAATCTTCTGGCTCATTTTAAATACATGTAGGCTAAAAGTTAGAGCAATGCTTTTAAGCATGAAAATTGAGGGATTCTGGCATAGTTTTTTCAGTAGAAGTAAATGAAGGCAAAACAGTAACTACTGTTAAGATGGGGCTTAAGAAGCTTGTGAAGCTTATCTCGTAAGGTGTCTTTGATGTAAAAGATTGCATTTGGTGATCTTTTGTACATATAGTATATGTACCACTGGGCAATTCATGTCTGTGCGTTCGAGTGTGCGTGTGCTGTGGGGATTGGTTATAGGAGTGTGTTTAGAAATTTGTCATTGTTTACTAACCTTTGGTAAGACCCCAGGATCATGATTTATCTGTTCAATTCCTGATATTGATCCTGAATAAATAGTTTTGTATTTGCTGGTTAATTACATTACATTAATAATTCAAAAATATCTTTGATACTTATTTGATCGAAATTGTGTGAGTTGAACAGTTTTCTCTTGCAAGAGTGGTCATCTGTCAATTTTCTTTACATAAAATTGTCAAAATTATATCTCCAAGATCTGATTTCAATCAAAATATTGCTTCTGGCAGACTTTTGATCAGATTCAAAATCATGACAAGTGAAGGAAAATACATTAACAGTGAAGGCAAGGGAAGTAAATATTATTTAAAAGAAATACTACATAGAGTGCAAGCCCTGAGATTCAGCACCAAAATAATGAAATTGTGCAGTTTTTACATTCATGCTGGCTTCTATTGGTTTACAACATAAAGTATAGCTACCTATCATTAGGTGTTTTCTCAATATCATTTGCATTTTGCCTTCAGATTTTCATAAAAAATCTTGGAAAATGGTGAATGAAAGCAAAGACATAATTTTAAAAAATTTGAAAACATTATATCATAGATTTTTATTTTCTTTTTAAAATGTGTATTATATAGATATCTATTTTTGACTTTTCTTTGCTTGTTTGAAGTCAAACCTCTGAGATACAACATCCAAATTAGAAAGAAATTGCTATTTTATATCATGATTTTACAACACAGTGATGCTTTTTTTTGGCACGACTAACAGTTCTGAAGTTTCCACATGCTTTGTACACTTCAGCTGAGGTGAAAGGAGTGGCTCACTGTCAGTTTTCTGGTTTTTACATGTTTACTGAACTATGAGTTTGCCTGGTTTTGCTGTAGTAAGTCACTCACTTTCCAGAATTTGTCCAATACCACTTCTTAGGAATTTTGTCTTGCTTTTATGTGGTGGGGAAAGAGTATTCAGCCACATTCACTGCGCTCTGCCAAAAGTCTGAGAAGAAACAATGATGCTTTTCATTCTCAGAGACTACGCCTATACTAGCAGGGATAGAGGCGCTTCTGAATTCCTGGCTCTGAGCTGGAATATCCCCCCAATTACCTCTTGTTTCCATATGGGGCACAACCTGGGCATGCACCAACCTTCCCTCTTCATGTCCGGTTTTACCCTGAAAAGAGAAGTGGCCTCTGCAGGCAAAGGGAAACCAAACAAGTCATCGTCTGTGGGATCAGGTTCCCAGGCTACTTAGACAAGGAGGCAGGCAAAAGGACGGTACTCACGGCTTTTTTTTTCTCTTTAGAAATCTGAGTGCCTAAACCCACATATTCCCTGTGAATTCAATACTAAGTGCCAGTTCTTTCATATCTAAGGCCAAAAGGAACACTTTGAAGTAAAACACATAAATGCTTTTACCTGTGAGGTATTAATTACTGCTCTAAGGACACGGTCATGTGGTCTAAAGTGCCCAAGTCACTGAAATGTGGCAAGTGACTGCCTCTCAACTGAGCCATTGTATCAGACAACATGTGTGCATTTAGCTTTTCTTCTCAACTGTGAACTGAGACACATTCATCAAAGCTACAAAATCCATTGAGGTATAGCACTTACAAGCACTGCGAAAATATGTGTGCACTGCAAATCACCCTGCACCTTTTTCATTGAAATGTTGAGATTTAAGATTATTACAGGAATTGGACGAGCCATAGGTCTTCTCCAGGGTGGCCTTCTCCAGTTCTCTCTCTCCCTTGTGCCTAACAGAGAGCTGGAAACCAACTATTTCAAATGTAAGCCCTTAAAAACTATATCCCAATCCTTTCATTTGCTCTTGGATGACCGCCATAATTACATTGTTCCTATTCAGCAAGCATGGATCCCCCATATTTATTAACAGAGTGCTTAGCTGTGTGGTGACACATAGCTCTCTCAGAATGTTTCAACCTACTTACTGCCTATATATAATACTGCCTTTGCACATAACATTAGAGCAAATAATCACACTGTTTCCAAAGAAGCAGAATAAAATGAAAAGTTCCAGCACTATAAATTGCTTACAGACTTTTCCTGCTTGTGAGATTAACACTTCAGTGACCTTCTTCTCTTTTCTGCTTATGAACCTTTTCAGCTTCTCTCATTTTCCTAATATGCGCACTTTTTGCAAGATACCTGGTTAATTAGGAGTCCTGTGGGACTTGACCTACAGCTCCTTGATGGCCACTGAATTCATCTCTCCTCTCCAGGTAACCAAACTCAAAGTTTAATCTTAATGCTGGAAGAGTTTTGTTTGTTTGTTGGATTGGTTTATGGGGTTTTTTCTCTTTTTTTTTTTTTCATTTGAATTTGATAGGAAAAGCAAAATTTTAACCGAAACTCTGCAAGGTACTGACAGGAGCTTGATTCAGCAGCTTCCAGCAATTTCCTTTCTTGATGTGGTTTAGATCTTAAAAAAGGAATTGTTCTTTATTCCCACAGGTTACATAGATATATTGATAATATTGATTTTCTATAAAGGGGTCTTTTAAGTATTTATATGCTTTTCAGTAAAAAATGAATGATGTGGGGGTTTTTTTCTGATGATTTATCTTTAAAATTATTTAACTACCTCTTGCAAGGGTCCTGGAAAGGTATGGTTTATTCACATATTCTGCACTTTAGTAATATCAAGCCTAGAGAAGCTTTATCTTTCTGGTTGTGGTGAGCAACTGTAAACAGGTCTGATGTCTAAGGCTACTCCCCGTGACAGCCCCTGTGATGCAGGAATCACACTCTTGGAGATATTCTTTTATTCACTTTGTTAACAAAGCACTGGAATTACAAATGAGGGTAAAAAGAGAAACCATAAACAATTACAATATAAGAATTACCGGTATTCTGCCTAAGTACATTTTCAATCAACTGCTGTAAAGAAATTTCGACATTGTCATTTTTATTGTTTTGAAAATCAGCATTTATATGTTTAAGTGCTGGAGACAATTCCAGAATCTGTGATAAAATTTAGAATTAGGAAAAACTCTTTGCTTTCAGTCCTTTACTTAATCTTTTTTCCCTTGTGTCTTGTGATAACTGCAACTTAGGTTTGCTTTCCACAAATCACCATACTTTACAGTTTAGGTTTGTCTTGGGATGCGAATTTAATAAATGGCATGTTGGAACAGAAAACCCCTGTAGTGAGGGAGGTGTGAAACAAGATTTCAGGCTTGTCAAGGGATATTTTTCTCTTTGCAGGTCCTGTCTGAATGGTCATTTTTCTCACTTCTTACAATATGGCACAGCTGGACAGTCATGCCCTTATAGCAGATGGCTGTGGAAATGGCACATTCCGTGATTTGCCTGCATAGGACCCTTTGTTTTCTTTTCTGAAACTTTTCATCATAGAAAGCCAATGTGTAATTCAGTCATCCATTTTCTATCCAAGGTTTTGTCAACCTCTTTTTTTTTTTTTTTTTTTTTTGCTGATTTAATTTTCTGCTCTTTATTTCCTGAGGAGCTTCTGATATCACTTGGGCTGTTCAGCTGGGAGAAGAGGAGACTGAGAGGAAACCTCATTGAGGTCTTCAACATCCTCACAAGGGGCAATGAAGATGCTGGTACCTATCTCATCACTCTGGTGACCAGTGACAGCACTTAAGGAAATGGACTGAAGCTGAGTCAGGGAAGGTTTAGGTTGGATATCAGGAAAAAGTTTTTCACACAGCATATGGTTGAGCACTGGAACAGGCTGCCCAGGGAAATGGTCAAAGAAGCAAGCCTAACAGAGTTCAAGAAGTGTTTATACAATGCTCTCAGGTACACAGTGTGATTCTTGTCATGTGCAAGGTCCAAATGTTCTTGTCGAGTGCAGGGCAGGAGCTGGACTCAGCAATCCTGATGGATCTCTTTCAATTTTTTTAAGGAAGCTTATTACCCCAGAAAGCCAAATAGCATTTTAAATGTTTCTAACCTTTACTCATTTGCATCCTATTTAGAAAAATTTAGCCTATTGCATTTTTACATCTACACCTATTGATTTATACGGCTTTTGGTCCCAGGCAAAACAGACTGTGGAAAGATGATTAATTGCGCTATGTTTTAATTAACTTTGTCTGTAAAACTCTCTCTAGCCATTGGCTGATAGCTTGTAGAAAAAATACTAATGTCCTAACGTAAAGTACTCACCTATGCGCTACTTCTTCACTATCAACTTCATTTAAGCTCATATATCTAGGTGTTCGCATTGTGCATTCTTAAAGTTGAAATGAGAAGGACTTTTCCTCCATCAGTCCTGCCAGAATCCCTAAAAGAAAAACTTGATTGGAATTAAAGGTCAATGTCAAAATGGAATTTTGAGTACATCACACTTACTCTTCACTGCAGTTGTTTAGTTAAAGCAGAACCCTCTCCCTAAACCCTCAGGCTGCTGGAGCATCCTTGAGACATCCTCAGGCCTGGCTTTGAGATATTTTAATGCAGATTCTGTTGCAGACGGAGATGGATGACAAAAGGAAGCAATAAGACAAAACATTAAAGGAGAGTTCAAGTACCATGTTTGTAACTCTTCTAAGGAGTTACTGATTTTTCTGTTCTTCACCTTAGTGATCTCACCTTTGAAAGATAGAAAAGGAAGCCTTGGAGGAACACATTTAGTTCTTATTCTCTTTCCACAAATGATACATTTAAAGGCCAAAATATCACCTGGATTTATCATTACTTTAGCAGAAGTGAATCACTAACGCAGAAAAAAAAGTGTCATTACCTGGTCCTGAGCAGGGGGAGGGGTTTGTATTTTAATTCCAGCTTATTTCTAGATAAGTATATAATGTGTTTCTACACTTGTATTAATTTTGCAAGATGTTGATGTTTCAAAACAGTTATACCTGAGAAAAATAGATTGTAATGGATTCAAACCTTTTTTTTTGAAAGAAAGTACTTATTCATTTCAAAGTGTTAACCCATACCTGAAATCACATTCTTATCCTTTTCCCCATTTTTCAAACACATGAGTCTAGCCTGCCAAAGGGACTCTGATGGTTCAGTAAGGCCCAGTTCAACACTGCAATTTCCTTCAGATTCTGCCCATTGCAGTTGTTTGTCACAATCAACATTTGAACAATTTTGATGAACCACAAACTGCACCCTGGAAATTTTTGATTCTCTTCATGTAGTCTTGCTATGTGTTGATGTCTTTCTGGTTATTCAGTCTCCTATGTCGTTAAGAATACTATAGACATATCACGTCACAGATGCACTGCCATGACTTCTCAGACTTTTGAAAGACTGTGAGTCTAGCAGATCATTTCAGTTATAAAACAGGAGAGAATTCATGTTTGGGGTTTTTTTATTTGGGTTGGAGTTTGGCGTGGTTTTGCTCTTTTCAGAATAGCAGGTGCATTTTTAATGCAATAATAGTTAGTGGCAGGTATCTTAAAGTAATTCCTATATTTTTTCCTATAGTGCTCCTGAATTACACAGATTAATAGATGTCTGCCAAGATCAATTTAAATGCATGCTTGTGGCAAGTTTTAAAATTTTACATATGCGAAATGCATTTAAAAGTGACATGATCAAATTCACAGTCTTTTATCCCATTGTCAGTCAAAATTACAGTTCACAGCTATATCCTTGTGGGACTAATTTCTTTTCAATTAATTTTTAAACTGAGCGTGACCTGAAATATAATTTCAAATAACTGATGGGCTGGCGGCGGTGTAGAATATGGGCATTTCATTAAGATGCAAAGACTTCATTCTAATATCCATAACAAACAAACTTTAAAAGAGTGAATACCAGTATTCTCAAGATTTATTCTGCAACAGATATTCAGAAGGAAAACATGTAATAAACTTGCACAGAAATAAAGACATAATCTCTCGCTATGTGAAGACTAGGTAAGGCACATGAATGTGCAAATAGAGATTTTCCCTTTATTTTATACAGGAGGAATCGTGTGCCAAACAAACTGCCAACTCTAAACAGGGTACACATGAATTTTTCATTTGCCTTTTCTAAATCAAAAGATTTCACATTTATCATTGATTTAGTAACACAAGAAAAGTAGGGCTGTATGACTGATTTATCTGGTGGGTTCTTATTTCTGACTGACAAAGCCTCAGGCTTGTGAGGGCTCTGGATGACACCACTGCCAGCAGCCTACAGAGAGAGGGGATTCTCTTTGGCTGTGGAGGAGATGAGTCGTAGGAAGGAAATTCATTTCCAAACAGGAGTCATATGTGAAAGACTCTTTTCCTCTGAGAAGGAAAATTGGTCAGTCAAGTGGAAGCATCTATGGATGCAAGGTTTTAATTTGAACACTCAGAGCTTCTTCTTTCTCTTTCACTGTGCTGTTGTTTTTCCCCCCTGCTAAGAGGGTAATATACAGCTCACCTTTGTGATTTGAGGGAGCAAAAGTTAATTATAGCAGCTGAATGTGAATGATTATCTGAATCTATTATGTTAATATTGTTTTTATGCTCATCTGCCTTTCTTTTTTACAGCTCAGCAAATCAAATAAAAATTTCACTTTCAGGTTTTTCAGCTCCACTGTTTCACTGATTTTTCTACAATTTTCAGTGGGATTCCATTTAAAAAAACACAAAAAAAACCAACCCCACGCAAAAACCTAGACTGGCTGGGGATACCAAGAATGATACACTGCAACATTGAAACTTAAAAAAAAGCAGCAGTCTTTTTTAATTTACTAGGAAAATGTCCTTTAATATCTCTTCTTTAATTACGTAGGATACAGCAAGGCCAGGTTCAGCGTCTGTCTTCATTTATTGGATCACTCGGTGTGCCAAAACAGTAGGATACGACTTTGGAGTTACTCCTTCGCAAATAACAGTTATTTGGCAAATAGCATATCCAGACATTTTCCCACTGCACTGGTGCCATAGACACTTAACAGCATGGTCTGCTCTCCAGAACATTAAGTTTTGCTATCTCCCCTGAATATCAGTTTTCATTTGGGGAATGCAGGTCCCTAGAATGTGCCTTTTCATCCAAAGTAAAATTATTTCCCTATTGTGTTCTTTTAGTTGAGAATACAGACTTTGATGGTTGTTCTTTGTCCCACTACATATAATCCCTATACTGCAACAATATAAAAAAATCTAGGAAAAGTATGAAAAAGCCCATGCGTTTTCTCTGCACATTTGTCTTGAAAGATATCCTGGTTTTGTAGCTATTGATAGAAATCCATGTTTGTAAATAAATAAGCCAAAAATTATTCCAAAGAGTAATAAAGTAACATGGCAAATTACTATTTTTATGAGTCCAATAAGTGGTTTTCACTTCATAATCGCCAATCCTGTTATTATCCTAAGATGTGATGTTTTACAGAGAAATGAACTAAAAATAATATCCACTTTTGTAAACTACTAGTTAAGGCTGAATATCCTGAAATAAATAAAAAATTGAAATTGCAGAGTCACAATGGTAATTAAGAAAAAAATCTGATTTTTCTCTAAAATCCACAAGGGTCTGTCTATTTCACAGTGCTACTGGAGTTCTGTTTCTATAAACAGAATAAATGGTGCTTTCCTAAGTCTCAGTTCCCACATACTCATCCTGGCACCAGGTAACTTCATATCAATCCCAGGCTGAGTCCTGCTTATCAACAGAGGTGAAAACCTGAAGACACATAGAGGAAGTAACAGCTTCCTGGATGGGATGTATCTGGGGAATAAGAGCCTCAGGCTTTCTCATCTAGCAGTTCAGACACAGCCCTAGAGTCCAAAACATGAAATACACTGGAGCAGAAGACTGAGGTGGTCCCTGCACAGCACTTCCATGCTCACCTTCATAAAATTACAGCTTAAGGACCAAAAGATGGCTCTTTCTCAAACAAAGCCAAGTTGGACAACTTTATTTTTATTTTCTTGTGGTTTTCTTCTTCTTTATTTGTTGCTCTTGCTAAGAGTGCAGTTACTGCAAATGACAGTCCTGTTTTAACCTATGGCATTTAACTTACAGATCACAAATAGACTAGTATTTTATCTGAGACAGAAAAAATTCCTGAATGGTATGACAGAAAGAGCAGTTTCAAATTAACATTACAATAATCAATAAAAATAAAGGAGAACCAGTATATGATAGAGTCATGGATGTGAAAAGGTAGAGACCTACAGTCTGGTCTCAGCAGGGATAGTTTTTACAAATTAATTTATTAAGGGGGAGACATGTCTATACTCTTCATGCTTCATTATACTCACAAGCACATGACCTACCACTGTAATTTGCAAGTGAGCATGATGTCACTTTAATGAAACATCAAACAGGGCAATTCAGAAAGAAATGCCTACTATANGGAGGAGGAGGAGGAGGAGGAGGAGGAGGAGGAGGAGGAATATCATTGTTCTTTTCTGCAAGCACGGAGCACAGAAAAAATTTTTCCAAGACTGAAGAGGCCATGGGCATCAAAGCCCAGATCACAACCTGGAACCTGATGACATCAGACATACGGTTACATCATTACATCAGGCTTCCAGCCTAGTAGGGGCCTTTAAAAATCCTTAATTCCTTTAAATAAAGGTTAATATTGATAAGTCAGCCTCAACTACACGAAAATAGCAAAGGCTTTCTGATGAAGCTTCTGAAGTTCTGTGGATTAGCCAAATAGCAAGATACTCAGTCTTTCTTAGCTTATCTTTCCCTTTCTTTCTAAAAACTTTGAGATCTGCTTCTGTATGAAAAAAAGCCCTCTTTATTTGGACAGTTCACTGTGGAAAAGAAACAACCACAAAATTATTAACTGCAATTCAGTCCAAACATTTTTGAGGACCCATAAGTTTGGATCTCACTGAAAACCTGCAGATATTTCTATACGTTAGACATCACTTTGCTTTTGTGCATATTCCTTGCACAGTGGTGAAAGGGAGCATGCTCGGGACATAATTTCCAGGAACAGCAACCAGTGTTCCATGTGGCCATCCAAAACAGTAACTGGGATAGACGTTGTAGAAATACTTAATGCAGACTATTTCTGAGAGATATATATAAACAAACACATAAACATGTCAATTAAAACAACGTATTAAATTTGAGTTCCTTTCCTTTCTACTCCTCAACAATAAATTTACATACATTTGAAAGCATTTTTTTATTACAAGTTTGTGAACTGAGTAGAATTTTAGACAGAATATATTTGCACTGAAAAGATTTTAATCTTGATATGATCATCATAAAGGAGTTGCAGGAGGACTGCCTTAAATAAGGTGTGCTTATTTATTTGAAGGATATGCTGCACTGGTTTAATGACTAGTCCTCAATGGCAAAGATCTGTCATTCTTTGCATCAGATGTGATACAGGTACAGACAGAATGTATTTTAACACACATTTTTGTGTTATTGGGTGGGGTATTTGGACCATACATGTACCAGAGAAGTAAGTATTTAATAACTCACCCATTAACTGTCTCCTAACAAGAGTAATGTAACTTAGATGGATAGGACCAATGTATTTTAAATACTTTTGGAAATATGTTCTGTGTGAATGTATCCTTAAGTACTATTAGCTTTCCCTAAAACTTGTATTCACTTCAGTGAAATCTAAACTGTTAAGTCCTGGAGTAGCTCAGTGCTTCTTCTGCCTCGCCAGTCGTACCCTTCCAGGCTGCTGGAATTCATCCTTCATTCTGGAGCCTTGAATAAACAAGCCAGAGAGGACTCACAGCATGACTCCACAATGAAATATTTGACTAAAGTTAGGACATCTGGGAAGAGTTTGGGGACAGCTTCAGTTCTGGAACTATGTATTTGAAACAAAATAATTTTGTTTGGCACTTTTGGTCTTGATTTGAACTTTTGCTTTCTGCCAGCTGGGTAAATTCATTCATGGCTGGGTTGCACTGTGGCGTCTGTGGTTTGCAGATGTAAGTTCTTCTCCATCACTCTTCACTGACACACCCTGAATTGTCTTCTTCTCATATAGAGGATGTCTGTGTAGCTAAGAGTTTTTTTAGGCTTGAAAGGATTCTGAAATACAGCCTTTATTTTCATAATGTAATATTTACAGGCAGTAGCTAGTATTAATTGTTGTTTATTCTAAACTATTTCAGATTCTGAACCATCCATGCAACTGCCAAATTTTACCAGATTCCTAATATTACTTTATTTTCTATAATTTCTTAAAACTAAGGCACAATTTTTTCTGATTCTCTTGTTTGGACTGTTTTCATTGTCTCAAAATCTTGTTTCCTAAAAGTGAATTAGATAGAGAGAGGTTTTGGGTTATACTCCATTTTAACTATATTTTTAATGTGCTTGTAACAATCACACCAGAGGCAATAAGTTGGGAAGAATGTAGAAAAGGAAACAACCTGATTCTAATTTTCCTTTTCCTTAATTTGGTTTTGCAACACTAGAATGAATTTCCCTTTGTTTTTAAGAGTTGCATATCTGTATAAACAAAATAGGCACATGGCGACTTATCTATTAATTGACTAGTGAATTAGATGGCTGCAGGAAATTATGGTCAAAATTAAATATATCCATCAAATTCTAGAGCCTCAAAGGCATAGAGAACAATAGGAATTAGACTAAATCCTTTGAAGACCTAGGGAAAAATGGTGTAAATAATGTAACTGTAAATTAAACTAATACATGATTAAAAAAGCCTCAAAATTCATTATATATAAATGTATATAGTTGTAGTAATAGTTTGCCAAAAGCAGACTATTTGAGAAATCATAGACTTTTGCCACCACACAATTACTATCAGCTGTTTCCCTCTATTGACCTTTGCAAGATTGCTTCCACTTTACACTAGTGAAAAAAAAAAAAAATAATTTACCCCTACAAGAAGGTTAAAGAAGGTTGTCATTCTGATGGGACCATTCCATTCTGTTTGGTCATAGCTTATAGGACAACAACATCAAACAAACTTCTATTGCACATGATATTTTCCTTTGTTTTGCAGAAAACAAATATGGGGACATTTGCAGCAGACATTTGTCCTTGATGAAAAAATACTGAACTCAGTAGCAATGAAACGTAAACATTTATCACTGAACCAATTTATGTTAGACAGCCTTTACAGTCAACAGAATGAAAGAAGCATTTGCAGGGTGGGATTTACCTCATCCTAGTGACTCATATGAATCTCATTGCAGGCATCTGGAATTAGACCAGATGTATCCCGACCTCGGAGTCACAGGCTATGGTCTTCTTTGGATCAGGACCATCTGCAGAAGCAGGAAACTGTCTCTTATGACTGTAAAACTGTGTGAGATTTCACAACTGTGAGCATTTAAGAACAGCTGTAGGGAATGAAAGCAGAGTGTTGCAGATAACTCATGTATAGTACTGGCAATTTTTTAAATTCACAATCTATATCAGTCATGAGCGCCCAGTGCAGGCTTGCTCATGGAAACACCTCAGGTGCTAAGCTAAAATCCAGTGAGGCAAACACTAACCATGCCCAACTTGTGATAAAAATCCATAATTTGAATATATCTCACTGAAAGCACTTTCCTTGCTTTCACATAATTCCAAGTTACAGGAACACTTCCATAAATTATCAAGCATATATTTTTGCACACTGTCTTTTGCTGAACCTGCCTTTACTCAAAATCTTAGACATAACTTTCTGTTCCCCAGAACTCAGTTCTGGAAAATTTCAGATCCAAACAGTTTCAGACATATAAAATATTATTGTGGTAGGAATTGTTATCGTGTCTTAGGTGTAGAGGACATGAGATATGGCAGCCAGCACACCAAGAGCCTACCTGAGAGAGGATTTAGAAGCTGAAAAGCATCCTGAAATTTAGACAGTGGTTCATCACATCTGTTTTCCCACACTAACCATCTAAATAAATCTTCACATAATTTTTAAAGTCTCATAAACACTGTGTCGTTACTCTGCTCAGAGAAGGCTGAAAAGAAGGATATGAAACCAGCGCTTTTCCAGTATGAGTCCGATGACCAAAATATTCCCTCAGGAGGCGAGAGAGGCATAGCTCCAGACACTGTCTCACTCAGGAGGGTTATATTTCTCTTCCTAGCTCCACCACAACTGCAAAACCCTATGGTCTCCCAACCAAGAACATTTTTTTTCATCTTTTCCTTCCAATGGAGAGCTATTCAGCCAGGGCTAGAGTGGGTGGCAGGCAGAAAGCAAACAGAACTAAACTTGTTTTGCTGGAGTGGATGGGGTTAGGAACTCAAGTAGGAGCTCCAGAAACATCCTTCCAAATTCTTCCCTGTGCCAAGTGCTCCTCAAATGCAATATCCTTATTTTCCTTTGTTCTGCTTAGTGACTTTGTGTAGCTTCCCACACATACATCCATTCTGAATGAGAGAAACAGCCCATAACAAAAGGCATATAGATACTGAAGGCTTCTCCAACATTTATTATCATTATTGTCCCAAAATTACATAAAATCAAAAACTTTGAGATAATTTCAGTTTAGTACATAGGGACTTACAGCTAATGGAGCAGTGATACCAGAAGTAAGTTAAAAACTTGGGGTCTTTCTTCTTCTAAAAAGGTCAGGAACAAAACAATCTGGGTTTTCAATTCAGTTTCTTTAATTGAAGGCTGAATGATCCTTTTCATATAAAAATACACAAAAAAAATTTTTTTATACTTTTGAAAAAAATGTATGAATACCATATTTTTTATATTAACGAAAAATACAATTTAAAATTTCATTTAATCTATTTTATAATTTTATCCTTAGATATTTTCCCACAGATCAGTACATCCCCATGTAAGAACCAGTCACGCAAATGTGCACATCTTTCCCAGATTAATTATACTGGCATTTGATGCATACAAATGGATCTTTCTCTCTTTAGGGACTCTAAGTAATTTCTAAGGATACTGCCAAGTATATCCACAAGGAACTCCAAACCTAACTACCTGGAACATTTCTGACCCTCAGGAATTGGAAAAAAAAAGCTTCACTTAAAATGGATGTTAGTTTATGCCCGAAGAAAAATATGAGATTCTTTTAGTATATTTTTTAATATATATATTTTTAGGTTTACAACTGATGTCCTAATTATCCCCAGATAGCAATGGAATTAATAGGAGCAAACTCAGTCCAAAATTCCTCACTGACAGAACCACAAATTAGAGGAAAGTATAGAATTCAGTTCAGAAATTTCTGATATTTTCAGAAGAATTAGTATTTGGATTAAGTTAATGTAATTATGTTAGATGTTTCCTTGGCAATTTTAAGTTTTTTACCTTTTTTAGAGAGATCAGATGGAACATGGTGATTTCTTGAATTCTCTATCCACGTCGTAGTTTGGATTTATAGCTGCAGATATGGGCACTGTTGAGTGAAGTGCCCCTCATGACTTTAAAAGAAACTTGTTGAAAGATAATATGCTGTCTGCCATGGATTCTCTGCAAGACTTGAAAATCAGCCCATTATTTTGATTGCTTATGCAGCTTAGAAAACATGGTCAAAGGGAAGTAGTTAAAGTAGTATCTCCTCAAGTTTACAATACACGTGTCCTTTTACTTTCAATAAGTGCCATCTCCATATATGCAGGGACTCCTGATAACCCACAGAGTCAGCAGATGTAAAGCCTCACGACTCAATTTTGGAAAAGAAACTTCAGTGAATTTTTTGATTATTATATAAACTTTACTCCCCTCCTGCCATATACTAACTTGCTGTGGGGATCGACGTATTTTATTTCATCAGCTGATCCCATCTCTCAAGACATAATTCCTGATTTTTTTTTTTTCAAGTGAGCATATACAAGAGCTAGGTAGCTAAACTACAATACCATATGAAATCAAAAGACAGCTAATGCATCAATGACTCATTCACCTTTAATGAGGAATAAACATATCCCAGGTTGACGTTCAGTTCTCAAAATGTGTAATGATTTTCTGTGAATCTTCAGTGAGTTCAACAGAAGAAATGAAAGATAAAATGAAACAAAATGGCTGAAAGAAATGGTGTCATAGTGCAATATATAATCAGAAATAGTTTACTTAGACATAAAACTTTTCCAACAAACTATCAAGTCTAACTTGATGCTCTCATTGTTTTTCTTAATGAAAAAAATCTATTTTAAAACATATTAGTATATTCAAATATTTACTCTTTGCATTAAGACACCCTTTCTGTTTTACAAGCCAGGTTAGCATTTAGTCTTCAAGCCAATAACAAATGAATGAATTGATTAATCTATTTTTTAAACTTTTTTTATTTTTTGAGAAATATATTCTTTCCATACGGGTAAGATTACAGTTATAATAGTTATCAATACTTTTTACTGATTTTTGACCTTTCCTGGAATATTTTTTAAAACTTTATTACATCAGTAGGAAAATCGGAAATTATTTTGTGTACTTAAGCATAATATATACTTTTAATTTATAGAATATCCCTATCAGACAAACATCTTCAGTGCAGTCAGAAGGAATGTGTTATAAATGATGCTTGGAATTGTCAAGGGAACAGTTTGTATTTTAAGAATATATGGTACTACTGAAACTTTTTTCTTTTATTTTTTTTTTCCACCAGCAGACAAGGATCAGGGGAGCATATTTTTCATTTTAAGCTTCAACCAGACTTCTAAGGATTGCTGTCTTTGAAGCACTCACCCCACATCCTTCCATACTGGTCTACAATCCAGAATAAAAAACGTTCCTCGGCAGCTGTTGAACCACTTTCTTCTAGGACTTTCACAATGTTCTTGTCAACAAATTACATAAAGTATCAGACAAATCCCTTGTAAATGATTTCCATGAACCTATGACACTGATTTTCACTGCATCTTAAAACTTATCTACAAAGCTCTGATCACAGTTACTACTTCACAAAACAACAAACAAGAGGAGACTCTTTAAAGAGAGGGAGAAAATCTGTTTTCTAACTACTTTTTAATACTGAAGATATATTTTTCCAGTTTATTGACACTAAAAGAGTTAAAATTAATCGAGATTCCTCTGCCTCAAAACATTTGCTCCCAACTTTCTGATTGATTTAGTCAACTATTTTTGGTTCTAAAATGAGGGTAAGTAGCCACGAATCTGGTTTCAATTGAGTGTCCCAAAGTGACAGCAGCTGGGAAGTCAGTAATTTTTGTGATGTGTCTGTGCCCCATGAGGAAATCATGACCTTACACTGTCTATTTGCATGGGCCTCTTTCATACTTTATGGCAGCTTGGATCACTCAGATGTCCTGAGTTGCATGCCCAACCCCCAAGCACAAAGCAGGAAGATGAAAAGATTGCACAGTATTTTCAGTTTGGTTTTTCATCAGAGATGGTTTATGAAAAAAGAGACCATCTTCTACACCAAACAAAATGGTGTCAATTTTGTGATTTATCCTTTTGTCTAATACATTCTAAGTTATGTCTCTTTTTAACTATTACAACAAACACTTTCGTTTAAGGAGATCATGATTGCCTTCTAGAAAACCAAGATGTCAGTCAGGTTTTATATAATAAAATCAGTTTTCCATAAGTTTTTAAAATTTATTTTGAATGAAAATGTGCCAAGATTTTTAGTATTTTAGGAGCAACAAAGACCAGATTTTCCTGAAAGCATTTGCTTGCCTTCTTCCCATTCACCTTCAAAGCACTTTAAAAATATAACAATATTTTGAAATCTGTACAAAATCAACCAGTAACTTCATTGAAGATGTTGCCACTGTGCATGCTGATGAAATTTCTGATATTCACTGATATTTTAGATATCATGAAGAACAAACCAGTTTTGGGGAAAAAATAGGTCCATGTCTAATCTTTACAGAGCTTATGAGAGATGCTATTTATCCACAGAGCAATAATGTGATCTACTGGTGAGATACCATCACGTAAGGAAGTTCCTCCAAACATTTGGAATTACAGACAGAATCACGGGATTATCATTACAATATTGGAAAAGTCATATGCACAGACATTTTGCATTTTGAACAATTAAATCCTTTCTAGTGATGCTTGGCATAGCAGTAGGAAGCCACATCATCAGCCAGAAGGATAACAACTTCTAGCTAAAGGCTAACACATTTTTTATCATTTCTACATGAGCAACAGTCACATCAACCAAAAAAAAATCTTGAGTTGATAACAGTAGAAATTAATGAATAAGTTTTCATGGAAAACTGATTTGGATAAATCGTCTCTCAGACTAATAGAACACAGCCAAATGATATTTAACAGATGTATTGTCATATTAGCTTCAATTCGAACAGTAAGTTTTATTATCCTTACTACATACACAAGTATTTATTTTCATTTTTATTATGAATTTTCACAATTTAAGACAACTTACTAGGAAAATCTTGATTCATTAAAGCAAATTGACTTTCAGTTGTGTCAGAACTATTGCATCACCACTAGCTATTTATTTATATCTGAAGTTGTGTTCACTAAATCTGTTGTGGAGATGGAACTATACTAAAGTATAAAGCCACTAAATCTGGCTTTGCAGTTTATCTCAGCAACCTCTCCATGATCTCAGAAGCCACTTAAAGCCTTAATCTGTTATCTTGCCAGGTTTAGATGTGCACAATCCCCAGGTGCCTGAATGGTTTACTTTATACGCAGACACCAGCTCCCTTGACCACTTCAGACAAAAAAGCTTTGTAAACCCTGCCCAAATCCTATTGACATTTTTCTCTGCCATCATTTTAGCTCTGCCTAAATGTCTATAACATTTGTCCAAGCCTTGCAGGTAAAGGACAGTGCAAACAAACAGACAAGAGAGATGGATATAAGGCAAGTCTGGAGTTTTTGAATTAACATTTAATAAATTACCTCAAAGCATTTATGAAACTAGAAAGGGAGAGAAAGGCTAAACGTGGAAAGAACAAGACTGGTTGCTAAGAACAAGGTAGACATCCTGGTTCAGTAAGGCCAGGTTGTTAGCAAAGGGGAGCTGAAGGGAGCACATGGGGAAAGTCAGGAGAGAGGTTTAGCTATTAAGATTTCATATACAGACCAAAAAGTTCTTGGCAAGTATGAGGCTAAAAGGCCATAAGGTATAAAATATTTCAGCTTGTGAGTCAGCTTTTTTGCACTTACCATGGAGATTTGCAATGTTCTTTGGAAGAACTTGATCCCAAAAAAAACTCCCAGGGTAAATAGCTTCCCCAGGGCATCTGTAAATGTCCTCATCAAAATGGTCTGAAACTTCACTAGCTTCCTCTGCCTCTGTTCCTCATCATATTTAGCTATTTAATAAGCTTTGAATTCCAAAGCAATGCAAAAATGCTTTTGGAGAATATGGAAAATTGTTTACAAGCTTCCTTATGAACTGGAAAATCTGTATGTTTTTCTCTCTATAAGCAGGACTTCAAGCTACGTGTGGTTGATAGTACCTAAAGGTAAAGGTACATCTGGCACTCACCACAGGCAACTAGGAATTTCTAATTGCTATCTGTCCTCAGTGTTTCCCAGAACGATGTCTTGTGGGCACCATGCTACGTAGAAGTTGTTGGAAGCAGAGAGCAGCTGTACACTCAGAGCACTTCTGCAAGACTGAGTTTTGAGAATTTCAGTATAAACACAATATTTTGTTCAGGAGCAACAGAAAAAGGTGTTCATGGGTGAACGCAGGGGAGACCTGCAGCAAGCAAGCATTAATGAGCATCTTGCATGCCTAAGGCTGCCCAGCTGTCCATGGCAAGCCAAACAGATATTGTGCATGACTGTTTGCCCTGGGAATATTGTTCTCTAGATAAGAGGAACAGGATGAAAAACAAGAGCTTATTAAATTACCTTTAGCTATCTAATTTATAAAACTTACAATCAAGACATTTTTGAGTCCCCATATATTCCATTTTTAGCTTTTCTCAGGTAATCTAATGTAAAATATACAAGACAAATGCTAAGTGTGTTAGTCTCTCTGCTTTATTTTTTTTCTATGAAGAAATTAATAGATCCTTCTAATTCCCCTAACCCTCCAAGTAAGCAATATCTTTTGTTTATCACCAAGTCCCCTTTTCTTCTAGGGTTTATTTGTATTAAAGGATTAAATGTAGCCAGTGCACCAAAAGCACCAAAGCCAGGCACCATATTGGTTTCCATCATCAGTACAAGGGCTTAAGAACTTCCTCTCCCTTCCTTCTTTAGCTTCTCAGTAAACTTAATAGTCCCTTCTGCCCTACACTAGGTAGGAGAAACAGCTTCATACTAAGAATGTGCATCCCATCCACACTTATGTGACAATAGAAACAAGTCACCATGTAGAAAGCAGTTGATAAGCCACCCCAACTTTGTCATGAGTGGTATGAGTCACAGCAGTTAAATCAACCTTGACTGCCCTTAAAGCAGAGTTCTGTGACAACTCAAGCTCTGTTTCTGCTGCTCTACAGGATGTGCACCTTAGTTTGTGCCATTTCTTGCCTTATGTGTATTTAAGGCATCACACTACATGCATTAGAAAGTCCCCAGAGTTGCACAGTGTTCAAATGCCAGGAGTGAGGAAAGATTTCAGTCACTGCCCTTAAGCCTACTTACCTAAAGGGTGGGGATTTGTCACTGCTTCTAAAGAGCCAACACATGCTTTACATCAAGAAATGAATTGTACTCTTTTTCCTTGGAATTCTTTTCAGCTGGCATGAAATACTATTTTAAATTATTCTGCTGTTGTGCAGAATATCTTTCCAGACTTCTTTTAAGATATTCAGAAGAAATACTCTATACAACAGACTAGAGGCTAAAAAGATAGCTAAATCTGACAAATTAGATTAAATCAACATCCAGATTTTTCTTCAAAAATAATTAATGAATTACTGCCATCAGGCAACTAGTGAATATTTTTGTTGAAAAAGGTACATTAAACAAAAAGTTCATCCTGAAATTTGGAAATGAAATTTTTTGTCCTTTCATTTCAAGATGACTGGAATAATGAATCTAGCCAAAATTAAACTGGCTATAAAATAATCCCTATTTAGTTCATCTTTATAGCATTTTGTAGCCATGGGCAGATTTCACACACATTTAACATTAAGTGGATATCTCAAGCATAATGAAATTCCTAAAGACTAAGAAAATGAACAGCTTGATAGGGGTGTGAGAGGTAACATGATCAATTGTGTTGAGACTGAAGGAGAAGTGAGGAAGAAGTGGGCTGAGTTCAGCCACCTTCAGATGAGCAATCAGTACTGATTAACCTGCCAATTAATTGTGCATACACTGAGCTATTTACTGATCAGATGGACCTCCACAGCTGATTCTTGCTCAGTGAAAGTGTTACAGAGACTTGAGAAGGCACAGGTGTACTGCAAAGCAGAAGAGACTTTGAGCCCAACCATACTGCAAACTCAGTTTTCTTAGTATATTGCTTGTAACTGTATTGCTCATAAGACTGGTCTCAGAGAGCAAAGCTAAGAGAATTAAACTTAAAACAATAGCAGAAAAAACAAATTAAAAAAGAAAATTGGATACTAATTTGATATAAACTAAAATATTTGCGCTGTTTTCATTCAGAAGAAATAAGGAGGCTAATTCGTTTTAGTATGACCTAAACCAAATACTTCTTCCAATTTTTCCCTTTGTCTACAGAATCAGTTATTCAAACCGAGATAAGTGTATTATGTAGCTGACAACTAGGCATGAACAACCACGTCAGACACTCTGCCATAAAGTCCCAGGCTGCAGTTACAAACAGAATGCCTGCAAGAGGCGCTGCACACAGCAGTGGGACAGCAGCTGAGCCACACAGAACCTGTTCCTGTGCCACTGTACCAGACACTGCTGAAATATAATTTTATATCAAAGAGATGTGGTATCAATAGCAACAGTATGTACAAAGCAATTCAGGAATCCAGGTATTATCTTTATAGAACAAAAAGTTTTAGTTTTGTTCCTGGGTTTTTCTTTCTTCCCATTTGCAGGTTTGGGAAACAGCTCACAGAATGAGAAGTTTATAGAAAATTCAGTGACCATAAGGATGTCAAGATGATATAACTATAATTTTTTTTTTCCTTAGCTTATATTGACATTTTTATTTACTGCTGATATAAAATCAGCTCTACATTCTTGCTACTTAGGGTACAGTGCTGGATGTAGTCCAGAAATGGCATTAAGTCATTCTGTCTTCAAAGAGATTTTGAAATGCATAGATAATTTCATAATCACACTAAAACATTATGGCAATTAGACAAAAAAATTGTACAGGCAACCTGGAATTAGAGATGGAAATGACTATTAGACTGTGTTAGATATTTTTGCCAATATGCATCCATTATAGTCAAATTTTTAACTTTAGGTTGAGTATTATGAGGCTATTATTATACATATGTCAAGTGACCCTTAAAATGCAAATTTTTACATATTCCCACCAGATAATCATTATATAGCTTTCTAAGAAGGAATTAATTCATTCAGTTGTACTTTAAACACCTTGCAGCAGAGAAAATTTCACCTTACATATAATGAAATAAAATTTCCTGTTACAGATTTGTTATACACTGTCAGCTTCCTTTGCAGCAGTGTTGATAACCATCAGTACAATTCTATTTTGACTTTTTTCTTGTAGCCACTGAAGGCTTTGCCCCAGATTGTATCCTATATCAAGGTGTTAATTTCAGAGCTATTATCATTAACTTTAGTTTGAAAATCAATAACTTAGTCTATCGATTTTTCTTCTATTTTATGATCTTTTCTTTGGCTATGTACAACAGATGTCTTTAAAGACTGAGATGTTAAAACAATGCCAGACTTAGTCAAGTTGATTTCTTCAGAAATCTGCATGTCTCTCTCTTTGGCTAGCTAGCGAGCTTTGTCATTTTATGCATATGTTGAGAGAAGTCAAAAGGGTTTTAAAAAGTCTTTAAAGATTGAAGCACTATTTTTGAACATCTGTAATCTCCAAGCAATTCTCTCTAAATAGGAGTGTTTTGCATAAGAAATGGCTGCTGTAAAGTCCTCTGATACAGCAGAAGCAGATTAACTAGCTGTTTAAATTCCAGACTCTACTTAGAGAAAAACATGGATGTCACAATATTCAGCTGAGCCAAAAGCCTAAATTTTGAGTATGCAGTCAATATAATCTTGGATAACAATAAAGTTTTAGATTCACTCACACACAGTAAAATCAACTTTACCCTATAGAAGGTTATTAAAGTAATTCTGAATAAGAGTTCTAGGTGACACCTATTAGAATGAAATTATCAAAAGCTACATGCCAGTGAAAGCATCATGTTCCTACCTAAGGCCACATAAAATAATATTTTAGAAATAAAAACACTGTTATTTCCTCCAATATAATTTTAATAGTAAAATTAACAAAAATAGTCTTCCCTCACCAGTCAGCAATTGATGCTACATTGAAGTTATTAACCTTAATTCATAATTTCATAGTGTTGTCACATCTGACAATTATATATTATGATTTTATGGTAAAAAAAACACAGAGAATGCCAAGATAATCCTGTTCCATTAAAACAAATATAGTCCTAGTTACCCTAATGTTTTCTCTAGATCAATGGGCTGTATTAATCTAGGGAGAATTACTAAGAATTTAGCAAAACCACCTTTATTTTTACACTGCTCTTCTCCACATTTATTCTAAGAAAAAGGACATGTAATATTTTATATCAATTTTTGTATTAGCACACTTCTGAGAACTGCATTAGGACAGAATTATGCTGTTTGGCACCAGTTCAAACGTAGGAATATCCTTCATTCTATGTAAATAGGGATAACCTTGGAAGGCCTTATTGATGACAGCATACCACCTTTCTGTGTTTTTCTTGTCGGAAAAAATTATGCATCATGCCAATGCCAAAGGAAAAGTTTCCATATGGTTTTAACTCTACAGAGTTCTTAAAATACAATGATATATTTTCTTGACTATAAGCCATTTAAATGGATTCTGTTTAGAATGTCCTATTAATTTTTCATTCTGGTTATAGTCTCATTGGTCTTGTATTAGGAACTTTTCTCCAAAATAATAAAAATCCCAGCCTGCTCTTAATTTGCTGCTTGGGGTTTTTCTTTTTCTCTTTTACCTCACACAGGACAAAGCCTCAAGCTTCCATTAAATGTTGATTTGACAGGGAAATGAATAATGGTTTTTACCTCCATTTTTAGAAATACGTGATAAATTTATGGTAAATGTCAATACATTCTGAAATGCAGCCATGGTGCACAAAGATAAAAAATCTGCTTGCTTGGGAAAAATTATTAACAGACTATAGGAGAACAGTATATTAAAAAAAAAAAAAAATTGAAAATAGAGTCAGGATCTCATTTCACATCTTCTCATCACAATTCAGTTTTAAACATATTATAGAAGTTCTGGTACATAACTGAAAACCTCCAAACTTTCTAATTCTTAACTCATAACAGACAATAATTAGGGCAAAAATTTCATGTCTGGTATGCCATGTATAATGGATGCATGTGAAGGGGATAAAACTGTATCTTGGATGTGTAGGTATGCATTTTTTTTTTCTTTACGTATGTATGCATAATGAAATAATTTAATTTAGTATTTCACATTAAAATCATGCTCTTTACATATATATCACAAATTTGCTTATGTCTCATTACAGTTCAACAGCAAGAGCTCACTCAACAATTAAAGCAAATAGCTGGGAGTTCATGAGTCTGTTTTGAAATAAAATCCTCTAAAAAAATGTAGTTTTTTTAAAACAATATCAAATTTTGATTGCTCAGAAAGTACTTATTAAAATACGATGCATTAAAAACAGTTTTTCAAAAATTATTTCATTGAAATTTGGAAAGCCCAATGAAATGTAACATGGTACATTCAGAGAAACATAGAATTATCGAATACCAGGTTGAAAAACACTTCAAGGATCATCTAGCCCAATCTTTTCTGTCAAAAACATAGTCTAGACAAGATGGTTTAGCATCCTGAACAGCCATACCTTAGAAGCGTGCAATGTTGGATAATCCACCATTTCTGTATGCTGATTGAAAAGTATTCCTCTTGTGTTCAATCAGGATCTCCCCAGGAATAATTGATAATTAATCAAAGGGTGTTTTAAGGGATGGTTATACAACCCTGCTCTTAAAAGGGTTCCCTTTGGCTTTAGACATTCTGTCAATTCTAGTCTTGTTAAAGCTGACCTGCATGGAGGTGAGGTTGATATTTGTATTTGACAACAGTGCTATAGTTTCCATGACCTTGACAGAAGGGTCTTAATCTCTCAAAAATGTCAGTGTACAGAGAAAATGGTGGGATTTTCTGAATCTAATGTAGAAATTAGAGAACTCTGCAGGCTGCAATTGAGCTGGGACTGTCATAAGCATGTGTTGAAAAGAAATAAAATGTTCCCCAGTTTCTGGATCTATATCAGCAGCCTCTGCAACATCTGCCAGAGGAAGCAAAAAGCTCTTTTCACACTAGCTAAAGAATAATATGAAGAAAGTTGTAGCCTCAAGGATGGTATGAACCCTCAGCTTCAAGCCCTGTCCTAAGGACAAACTCCGCGACACATAGAACATATTCTTACTCCTCTATACCAGGTTGTGATTCACAGAAGATAATTTTATCCTATAAAAGCATTTGTTCATATTATGCATAAGTAATAAAGTGCAAGAAATTACTTATTCTGTTATTTCCAAAGTCAAAGATTATTGGATGGCTTAAATCCATGCTATAAGTGACCTGAGTCCAGTCAGTGAAGGAGAGGGGATACATCTCTCCTGGGCCTCATTTTATTGATTTCAGAAGTTTAATCCAGAATAAGAAGAAAAGCAGCCTTGTAGGTGCGGTAGTAAAGACTTCTCTGATAGTCCAGGGAAAAACTCCATGCAGACATGACAAAAGCCAGAGGCCTCTTGGTCTACTGTTGAAGTGACAGGGTGAATCCCATATTTTACAGGGTAAAAAATACAGGGTTCACCCTGTCCTATTCAGGATGAAAATGCAAGTCAACAGCTTGTTTATGATGCCTCTGCCTGAGATGCTGACATACTGTCTCTACTTTTTCTTTTCTATGAAGTTAAATATGTAATGCTTATGTTCATACCTGTCAACATCTATAGAAAAGGAAGGTTCATTCCTCTGTGTGTGTGTAAATCTTTCTCCTAACATTTATAAATAATTCTTATGAGTGCTTTCTTCATCGCTTATCAACCAATCTGATAATCAGTAAATTTATCTGTTGCTCTTCCTTGCACTCTCAGAATTACAGAATTAATTCACTGGAGGAAGAGAAAAATTCATTTTACTTGACTACTTCATGAGCGAAATAAATAAAGGAAATAAATGCATTCAAAATAATTTATTTATTTGCTACAGTGTTTGCTGTGTGATCACCTTATTGTTACCTATGTCTGGGGGGATTAGCAATAGAATATTTCCCTAAATTAAATAAAACTACTCTGATGCTATATATTCTCCTTTCTGTCCCTTTGAACACACCTGCACACCAGATTGCCTTTCCTACTTGAATGATTCTCTCCTAGTCAAACTGATTGGGCAATGTGACTGCTAATCTTTGGAGGCACCAGATACCAATAATTCTTTCAACAGTGTAGTTGTAAGTGCTGCAGTTGGAA
The DNA here is from genome assembly GCA_013400175.1 of Phainopepla nitens. Taxonomy (NCBI): domain Eukaryota; kingdom Metazoa; phylum Chordata; class Aves; order Passeriformes; family Bombycillidae; genus Phainopepla; species Phainopepla nitens. Next base: position 531,882 of record VXBQ01000649.1, on the reverse strand, counting down.
ATTCGCTGTTGATAATACATACAACTCTCTCAGAATGATAAGTTTATATTAAACGCATAAAATCCCATCTTCTCCCATTTTGTAGTTCAGTTGAGGAGTGAAAATACTTCAGCCAAATATTTCAGGGTTGTCTCTGAAGCCCTAAATCCACAAGTTAGAAAAAATCTGCTGAATACACAAAGCTCATAATGGCTTCAATAATAGTCTGGATTCCTGGTATTTCTTAAGATTTATTTGCAATTCAAAACTTAATTTCAGGCAACTATAATTTTTTGAAAAAGTCTGTTTTCATACAGCAGACTCTGCCAGACTGGATTGTGACTAAGGTATTTCCCAAAAGGCTGCTTAGCATTTATGCACTAGAAAAAGCTACAAAGCACTCAGGAAAATATGAATCACTCTATTTTCACTATCTGTTTTATTAAATCCCATTTCAAAGTTACTGTAAATTGAACATTTTCCCCTCATTCTTGACATCTTCCCCTTTCTACCCAATAAAATATTTCCTCTTAACATGTATTTTTTTTCCTTCTGTCCATATACACTTGTGATTTTCAAGATTCTACTTTTCATTCAGTTTTCAGTTGTCCATGTTGGCAAGAGAATGGCAAGAGAAAAATAGTGTTTAATGTTTGTTGAATGATTCAGGTGGTCAACAGGCTTTTGTTCAGTTGCTCACAGTTGTCACAAGCTCTATTACATCATTAGTATTTCATACAAGATTCTCCAAACTATTTCAGCTTTATTTCAAAATAGTTCCCACTTTGGAAACTTTTGTGTTTTGCTGAATTGATAAATCATCAGTCCTATTTTTATAAAATTCCTTAAGTCACTAGATCATGAGTTATTGCTCATATTTATAATATGTATGGTTGAAAATTGGACCCTGACTCATTGGAACACCCTAAGACATCTATACATTTATATTACCAAAAAATTAATGCATACTTGATCTACTTTCATAGCATAAGAAGAAAATAAATGTTGACGTAATTTTGTCTTCATGTTACACAGCTGAAAGTGGCTATAAAGAAAAAATCAGCATAGATTAGACAAATACCTAGTAAATAATTTTACTACTACTACTAGTAATAATAATAATCTATTAGATAAACATCTCCAGAATCTCCACCCAAATTCAACTGATCAAATTGTGCTCTTATTTAAAGTTCTCTCATTATCATATGGCTTAGTTGCTATCCTCCACTTTGGTCTACATCATTAAATTAAAGTAAAACTAATATTTCACCCAAACCTTTAAATAGAAGTCTGAAATTAAAAAGAGAAATGGTATGTTCATCAGTACAACAGTAATGACGACATTTGCTTTTACCACATAATAACAATAAATGGTACTACTAGTGAAAAAAAATCAAATCACACTCTATTTTATACAATTCTTCTTCTATTGTAGATATGTTTGTGGTTGCAGTGGAGAAATCGAATGTCTAAGAATAACCATAGTAGAGACCAATATAAGCTGAGCCATCTGGGATGGTAGATCTAAAAAAAAAAAAAATCTGTTTTCACATGGAGTCCTGTAGACAGCATTAGAAATGAGAAATGGCCAAAACTTCAATTTAGAAGTTTTTAATTAAAAATTCTTCTAATCAATCATGAAAAGTAGAAATCTTATGAAAACAGCTCCTACAAAGAGTCTTTCAATGTCTGTAATAACTTCATTTTTCTAAAATAATTTACTTTTTTTTTCTTTTTTACACCATAAAATTTTTAGCCAATATCAAGTACTTTCCTTCATTTCATATTAATTACCTCACTAATCTGACTGATGTGTCTCAGGATATTCAAAGCTTCTTAGAATCAAGTTGTGGTTTGTCCTGAGATTCCATTTTACATCTTCAGTGTACTTTTTCTGTAAGACCTCTGACTCCAGAGATAAAAGCACAGAAAGATTATAGGTGACAGGTAACATGATAAGTATTTTGGGTTTAATATGACTGCATATTTAATACCTATGTGTTCAATTCTGAGTTATTTTAATATGTAACTTTACTTTCCATAGTGATGGTATATATTGAAAAAATAGTTACTATCTAGGTAATATTTTTTCTTCTTCATATCCCCTGGACTTATGTTAAAATCTGGTAGTAGGGGATTAATTTTATTTCATACTTTCTGATTTAAAATTGGTATTTCACTAAATGGTGAATTTATAGATATCCCAATTGTATCATTTTCAGCCTCAGATTGCCTATTTTGATTACCTTCCAGTTTCTCAAATGAAGCCATGCTGAACCTGATCTAAAGCCTATTGAAATCAATGTGAAATATTTAATTTATTTTGATGAATTAATTTATCTTAACACTTAGAAAGAAAAATACAAAGCAAAATTTTTCAATTAAACAAACCCTTCTATGGTTCTATGATTCTTGGATTCTATGATTCTATGATGATTCTATGATTCTATGTTTAGGGCTGTGTTTTGGGTTTTTGCTTAAAGAAAGTATTAAAAATTTCCAGTTTTTCTAATTATCTGAGTATCACTAGACTGAATTACTTCAAGGTTATTTCAATGTTATCACTATAAAACCAAAATCTTTGAAGTCGGGATAGAGTGCAAATGTACCATCCTAGTGAATTAAAAAAATTATTCTAAACCCTATTTTGCATACATATGTTATTTTTCTATGCTGCATATGAGTATTAAAATTTGTATGAGGGAATTGTGTTAACATATCAGTCTGACTCAACTGTATACCACAGTACCAAATAAAAGCCCATTTTATCAACAAACAACTCATTATCTATAGTGCATTAATGTGATACGTATTTATGTATTCAAGGTCAAATAAAGTCAGTTTAATACATTTTGCTTTCTACTTCTTCCTGCAGTTTGAACTTGCCAGGTGGTTTACACTGGAATAACATCTACTTTAGAATCCCAGATCAAACTTCTGATTCTATCTTTTCAAATATGAAATACAGTGGGCAATTTAATTTTTTTTTGTTTATATCTGCTAGACTTGTTTCTTTGCCTTTCAGATCTTCTTTATATTAACAGATTAAATTTAGATCTTGTCACTACATGGATAATGATAGAAAAAATGTCATGCACTAGGAAAAACTACTTAAAAAAAAACTCTGGAGTAACTAGTAAGTTGTTTCAGTAAGTCACAGAAATGGAATAGTGATTTTTCAGATGACATGTATAGGCATAGCTTAGAGGTGCCTGCATCATATACAGGATAAACGCTAATTTTTATAGTTATATCCAATGAACTTGATTCTAGCAAACATTTTACAGATTGAGTAATAATGAATAACTTCCATGTCTTAGCCATTCCTCCTCCCACTCAGTGCAAAAATTAACCCTGCTCTGGATGGAAGCAGAACACCTGCATGTCATCTTTTTACTGGTTTTCTTTACATAAGTAAGAGAAAGGTTTGGAGACAGAAGGGCTAAGAACCAATCCACCAGAATATTCTATCACAAATAAGGGAGAACAACTTACCTTTGCCATTAAGAATATTTAGTTTTTCATTAATGTAGCAGTACTATAATTATAGATTAGTTATGTATTGACTGGAATATACTAACTTGGAAACTTGAAGATACTTAATGGAAGATATTGCTCTTAAATATAGATAAACTGCTAAATCAATGGAATATGGTTCCTCAGTTTACTCTAGGGTCATGTATAACATATATAGTTAATGCATTAAATAGTAGATTTTTTAATTTAAAGATGAAATTCTATAGAAGAGTAACTTTTCAGACCTGCCTTCCAAGATAACACTGAAATATTAATTTCACTTTCTAGGACATTATTTCTTTTCTGTTGAATTAACTGATTAATCAGCTTGTATGTTGTCATTTCAGCTCTGTTCAAGCATAGCTCACTGCTAGAACTTTGTGTGTGTTTTTAAGGGGAAAGTTCCATTTCTGAGCTTGAAATTTGACAGATAAATTAGCAAGTCATAACTCAAGCCTAAGTTGTCATGGGCTGGATGTTGAATATGTGATCCAGCTACGTCAGGGTTCAGTGTCAAATCACATATTGTCATATAAACAAACCGCATTTTCAGTAAATTAGGAAGATCCTACACTTTAAAAAAAATCTTTCAGCATGATCCCAGTTGTCACTGATAACAGCTTTGCTGCATACTGTAGATATTCTCAGACAACCTGGAGATTTAAACTCTCTTCTTATATGTTCCTGTTATTCGACATCTGATTTTACATTACCTAATATTACATTTTAATTACTGTTGATTATTTACTTTTTCATTGTCTTCTAAGGCTAGAACTACTTTGGCTGCAGCTGGGACTACAGGCTTACTGCTGCTGCTGGAAGTGGCTTTGGGTTCTCTTCTAACCTTCAAAGCCACAGGCACGGGAGAGAATTTAAAATTAGTTCTCTTCATTGCAATGACACAGCTCTTCAGTAAACATTGCATTTTTTAATTCTACGTTCTATACTCCATATTAAATAATAAGAAATGCACATGCATTTGTCCCTTAAACAAGAACATATTTCATACTCTAGTAAGCTTTTAATTTCATTTAGGTTTTTTATCATTCCTTATACTGGTACTTTTTTTCACTCAATTTCAGCCATAGTTCTTAATGGGTTTTGAAGGCTAAATGGTATTTTTATTCTTACTATATTATAGAAAGATGTCTCAATGTGTCAATAAATATCAAATGTTGCAGTAACAACACTGAATAGGAATCAATACCTGAATCTGAATTAGCCATAGATATATAAACTAACATATCAATTTTACTATAGTAACAAAAAAATATGAAAATGACAAAGCTGACATTAGTAATAGCTTTAGCAATGAGGGAATAAAGAGAAGAAATCTGACAATTTGAGCCAGCTGCATAAAGATCAGTACAGGATAAAAAGTAAAAACATCCTAAAAGTGAGCAAAAGTGTTACTGAGCAAAACAAAACACCATCAAATAAGAACTTTTCCTACAAAGGTCCTTGTTGTTTCTGAAACACAATGTTAATACCACTAGTAATCAACTATAATGTGTCAGCCTAAATCTATCTTCTCTTAATTTTTTTTTCCAGTTTACACAATACAATTAAAAATACATTTTCAAACTTCTACAGCAAGGTCAATAATGCCATGGATTGTAGATAGAGTGGATCACTGTAATAATCCTTATTTGACCTCCTATAACACAGGTAAAAGGGCTTTCATTTTAATGTTCTGATATTGGAATCAGGTTTCCACAGACTTATCCTAATCAGAAAATGAAAATAGATATCAGGTATAATTTTTGTGTATGCATCCTGGTCTGCCATTTGTCTTCAGCGTGAAAGTCCTTGACTTTTGCTTGTTTGTCTTCTCCTTCTTTTATTAGTTAATCCAAAGATTAATGGACAGGTTTGAGCACAGGTGGATAGCTCCATGAGCATGCACATACTTCTACCTCATTAACACAGGCTAACTCAGTGGTACTAGAATATGTAATAGTTGATGTATTTATTCCCCTCTGTGAGTAAACATCCTGTCACTGGAGTTTGTAAATTAAATTGTTGATCTTTCTTTTTGTGTTGTAAAGATCTGTGAAATACCGTTTGAACCTCCTATCTTGTGACTATCATCCACTTGTGATTCTCTAGCAAGTATTAGCAACATTGCTGATCTTGCTTTAATATGCTGGATATTTTCTTATCACGGTATAACCAGTGTACAGCTACAGATATCTCACAGTCTTTGTCTGACACCATTTCTCACAATGCTCCATCTGTGAAATCTCATCCCACATCTTTGGCAAATGGGTCACTTATCTCGTATGATAAGAGAATGCTGTTCCTAACTCTTGGAGAGCTTTGAATCAGTGATGAGTGTAACTCCAGCATAAATACCAGAGGCTATAAAGAGTTTATTTTGCCATGATAAAATACATCCCTGCAAAATTAAAGTATATCACAAGTTAGAATATGATCAGATTTCCATTTTTTATGTTACCATCTGCAAGTACTGCAGAGTTTTGAAGTGGGGAAAAAAAGAAAATATATTTCCTTCCTGAAAGAGGCTGATTTTTCAATGTTAAAAAACCTGCATGTTAAAGGATCATACAGTTTAGGTTTCTTCTATGTTCTTTTAGGTACTTCATCTTCTAAGGTCTTGCTTACCTCTTTGGCCCTTGATTCAGAGAACCCTCGTGACTTACAACAGCTGGAACTAAGCACATACCATTACTTTGTCTGTGATAAAAACTCTTATATTTCTCTGTTTTACTTCTAAAAATGAACATCTTAATAAAGTGAAAAATGTGAGCATTGTAAAAGGAAGTATTAGTGCTGCATAAATTAAGCTGAAATATGTGTGTTTCTCGTGCATAATTAAAAGACAGCATCTCGCCCAGACATATCCAAATACTGGAGTTTTTTCACACAAGATCAGACATGATTGTTAAATCACAGTTTATTTTTCTATTAATCTATCTCATCCCTTGGGCTACTCATGCTACAGTCAGTTTATTTTCACCTTAGAAGACTAAACCTTATGTTTCTAGTATATAATAAAAAGGTTAAGAAAACTGATGATATTCTGTTGTTTTGCTGGAAAGAGGGTATTGAACTTTAAAATGTCTCTCAATAATAAATACACAACGACTCTTCATGTGGCTATCTGGACAGAATATTTGACACAGTATTTATCTCATGTTGGAATTAGAAAGTGGAATTAGAAGACGAGAATTCTTGAATTTTATGTATTGCTCAGATAAAATTTACTCCACCTTCACCCCTGAGAAGGTAACTTAACTGTTGAATGTTTTTTTAATATACTTCCCCTAAAGCATGGGCAGTGGTAATTATTTTATTCACAAAGTACTGATAGTGAAAGACTGTGCTCATTACTTTTTTTGCTAACCTCTTTATTTTTGCAAGAGATTTGTCTATAAATCTCCAGGGGTTTTTTGAGTGTGATATCAAGTGAGCGAAAATTACTTAAGTTATGCCTTGCTGATAGAATTGATAGCATGAATGAGATTTTCTAGCAGAAGTGATGCTATGGGAAAAAGCCCCATAGGAATCAACACAACAAACCTGTTTAATTCATACTTGAATAAAGACAAGGCAAGCTGTGAATTTAGGATTTCCTATCTCAATAACTTGGAAATTGCATTATTTTGTTGTTGTTTATGTATAATCCTTCCATCTTCTGCATCTTGGTTATTTGAAGAAGAGGCTGTTACCCAATCGCTACAAGCTCAAAGTATTTTAAGTCAATATTCCGTCTTTGCCAAAGGGAGGACAGTTTCAATACCAGAATTAATTACAAATCTCGTGTGCAGCATGGATCATGGTAACCACTGCACCACGAAGATTTTTTCACGTCTCTTCTTCATCTTTTAATATATCTACATTTTCAATTCACACACCTGGACACTTTCATAACAATAGTAGGCCAGGATGTCTCTTTTTCCTCTGTACAAATATTCAATACAACTTCTCTGTTTCATTGTTATTTCTGCTTACTTTTACCATTTTTCCCTTCATTTTTATCACAGTTTTATTGTTATGTCCCTTTACTCTTATCTTCTGTCAAATCCTCTTCTTATTTTTTTTTTTATATGCTTCCTTCCTTCATATTCACAGCTCTACCTACAGAAGTAATGATTCAAAACAGTGAATATTACATTTGTTTTGAGGCTTCAAAGTCTGAAAGTATCCAGTTATTTTTCCTTTTGTAAGGCTTCAGAGCCCAGGATTTGATTTTCAGGTAGCCCTGTCCCACAAAGCTATGATTTTACCTTTAAAGCAGATGATTTTACAAAGTTCACCTGGCTCCTGTGGAACACAATTTTGAGAAAAGCTGCTCACATTGCAAAACTCACAAAGTCTTATCCATGAGCAGAGCCACTCTGTGGAGGGTCCAAAGATGAATGGAAAGATCCGAGAATAGGTCCATCACCACGTGCTAAACTAGGGAATGTAAATGATCAGACCAGCTGGAATGACTTTCAACTGTAAGAGAGCAGATTTAGATTCAATATTGAGAAGAAAAACATTACTGTGAGGGTGGTGAGGCACTGGAACACATTGCCAATAGAAGCTATGTTTGTCCCATTCCTGGAAGTGTTCATGGCCAGGTTGGGTAGGGCTTTGAGTAACCTGGTCTAGTGGAAGGTGTCTCTGCCATGGCAAGAGGGTTACAATGAGGTGATCTTTAAGGTCCCTTCCAATCCAAACCATTCTGTGATTCTATAATTCTATGAAAACAATATTACTGCTGGTTTCCGTTCTTAGCGAAATATTTGCAAGGACTGTGAGCTCAGACACAAGTTATAGGGAATTACAGAAGTCCAGACAGGAATTTGAATGACTGGATCACCATAGCCAAAAAACCATCTGGCTTATGTGGTTTGGCTCTTTAATTAATCTCATTTTCTAGATGAGAAATTCTGGGGGAGTAAAAAGTTCAAAGGATTACTCAGACTGTGAACAGGCCTCACCATAGAGATACATATTTGGTTTTTAAGGTGCTGTAATGTTATTTTTTGCTAAGCTCTATTTGTAATCTTTACCTGTTCTCTAAGACTACACTGAAAGGGCTAGTTTTTTTTTTAAAATCAATTTCTTCTTAATATCTAGATTTTAAAAAGAAAATCTGGAAAAGAAAACATTCAGAGTATGAAATATCATCTTTTCTTTGGTCACTTTTCAGCACGTCCATTGCCCTCCATAGTTTGGACTATGAGCAATCCAGACATTTGACATCCAGGGGACCTGGAGATTGTTAGCATTAGGCAGTAATTTGAAAGTAGTTTCTTGTAAACTATCCAGAATCTGATTTGCTTTAAGACAGATTAAAGATTTTCTGTAACAGTTGAGTAAGAATAATTTCTCTGTAAATTATAAGCACATTAGTTCAACAAATTTTATTAAGTAATCTATAAAGATCATAAATACACAGATACTTCAATGAAGGATTTGTATTACCAATCTTTTGACAGACAGATTGCTGCAGGATCCTTTCTGTTCCTGTCAGGAAATATGTTTACTTCAGGAATTGATACAGAGCAAGAAAACAGACAGTTTTATACACCAGTTGTAATTTGGAGATTTAAATTATATAGCTCTGCAGAAATATCTAAACCCCACTTGTTTGTTTTACGAACAAGCAGAAAAAAAACCAGCTACAAATAATCAGTTTACTATTATGTCTGAGATTCTTCAAAGATGAATTATAATGCAAGTCTCCTGTCCCACCACAAAACCTAAATGTCTGTTACATGAATAAGAACCAGCTATTAAACAAAATAAATAAACCAAAAAGTGCCAAAAACCCCAAACCAAGCCAAACTCAACTGGAGCAATAGTTCATTCCTCTAAATCCAACATAAGAACTCAACAGGAGCCCTATGAAAGTTGGGTTCACAATCCATCAAAATGTGAACAAGGCCACCCTAAATCAAGCTCAATAAGAGCTTGTATAGAAAACAAAGCCTATAGAACTATTTCATATAAAGTTACCTAAAAGATACAAAACTGTCACAAAGCTTAGAGGCATCTGTTAGAGGATGCAATGGCCAGAGAATGTTGAGTCCTGAACAGAAGAACATTTAAACAACATGACTGAACATACATTTAAATTCAAATCTTACACAGATTGCATATGCTCATACCTATTTAGTGGGTTAGGGAAAGTACACTCAGGAGCAGCTCCACACAGGCCATCTGCCGCAGGAACCTCTCTTTCCAAAGTGTTTTCCCTCCCCAAGCACTTCTGTGCAAGAGGGAAGGCATTACTTGACATTCCCTGAAGGCTTCCAGCCGAGCTCATGAACACCTGGGAGCGATTCTGTCCTTGGCACCACAAGCAAAAGCGAATCTGTGTCCTGGAAGGTGGAACTGCTGTCCCTTGCGGGTGGGACTACAGTCAAATGCCACAGTTAGGAAAAGGCCATGGTTTGTAAACTCAAAGGATGCCCATGCAAAGCAGGTCAATTAGTTGACATTTTTTACTGTTTTTACCTTCTTAAAATAAATAATGCTGTAAAATCAACCAATCATTCATCTGAATAAATAAAAAATTTCTAATGAATATAAAATTACAAATACATTATGACACCACAGTTAATTTAAACTTTATTAATAACTGTAGTGATTTTGAGTAGTTTATTACTGAAACATCTCTGAAACTAATCAAAAATACCAGAACACTTTCTTTTTCTTTTTTCTTTTTTTTTTTTTTGTTGATTAGTATATAATGTGGAAGACTGTATTAACAGTATGACTTCCAAGATTATATAGAGTACAACAATATTTAGCTAAGATTGCATTCATTAACAGCAAACAAAAAATTGACAAATTCTGGACATACAATACTACCGTGAATGACAGTTAGGGATCTGCCAAACATTAAAAGCAGAGGCAGAAGAAAATGCTGAGGATTTTTTTATTTCTCTCTTAAATCCACTGTGTGGGAGGAGAAAATCATAGAGGGACTTTCCAAACTGTGGAATTTGTATGGGGGAGTTTGTTTTGATTATACACTCTATTTGATCTCAAATTTTTAAAGGACACTTCTGAAAGATATTCAGAAACAGATATTCTTAATGAGCTATAACCTGTGTTAATGAACATGGGTTTAGGTAAAAAAAAAAAAGAAAAAAAAAAAATCCAAATCCCTCAAACTGTGTAATGAGCATTCAGTATTTTATAGCCCAGGAGAAGGCAAATGGCATTCTTACTACAACTTAAAGTGTAATCATAAGTACTTGAAATGTTCCAAGGCTTGAAAAGTACTGTGGCAAATTTCTTTACCTGCATCTAAATAATCAGAGGATTATTTCATTAATTATAATTCAAGCATCTGATTGCAATATGCATGCTGAAAAACTAGTAAACTAAACTATGATCAGTTTTACTTTAAAACATGCTGAGAAGGAAATTTTTAAAATTCATCTTTGAAGGTAGTTTGCTAGAAAGACCAAAAAACTTACATCAGTGAAGTGAATCATATCACAAAGTATAAATGTCTGTGGGATCAGAATAATAAAAAAATTACTGGAAGCAGCAGTATAACAGTAAAAGATAGGACTTTCATATCATAATAGAATGGTCAAAGAGAAAATAGTTTGGAAACAGCCGGGCCTCCCTCTTTGTGGGAGGGAATTATTGAATTATTACAAATAGTTCAATTTTCAAGTTGCTGGCCCAGAGATTATGCTTACTTTTAAAATAATTTTTACCTCTGTGAAATGTTTTCAGTATTTTTAAATCCTGGCTAATTTGCATTATGCTGAAACATTTCCTCTGCTTAGGAAGCAGGGAGATGTGACCAGTTGACAGGTCCATGGGTTGATGATCAATTTGTGTTCCTTGAGGTGGCCCATTGTAAACAGAAATGAACATTTAATACTTTCTCTGGAAATACATATATTTTTAATGTGCTACTTGAAGTGCTCATAAGCCAGGATATGACAGGACAAAAATAATCTGCTGCTACAGAAGTAAAGATTCTGATATATTTATCTGGTGTAGTAGAATTCCTCCAGCCTTGTGTTAGGCATCAGCAATATAGTTGCCTAGGCCCAAGCATTAAATCTAGCTGATTTGAAAGCCAACTGAGAGAAACCCTTATTTGTAAGGCATGATTTATTTGACTTATTTTAGCTCTGTGTGTTCAGACAATTAAAATTTTATATTCCAAGAGGTTTTCCTTCATTTATTTTAATTCCATTATATTACTCTGTGATTTTTCTAACAAGTTCGTAACAAAACAAGTATAATATTTCCCATGGGATATCAAATCAAAATGTTACAATATTATTTTTCTTTGCTGCTTCAGATTGCATGCATATGAACTAACAAATTAGGTTTTCATTGCTAAGAAAACCAGCCCCTGTTTAATCGTATGCTCAAGAACCTGGTTTTGTTTTCTCTCTGGCTCTCCAGGAGTAATGTGGTTTGGTGTGATGAAAGATAAGTGTGGAAAGAAAATCTTAACAACTTCTTTTGAGGAAACAACAACATTTAGCCTACATGCCATGAAATCAAGTTCTAACCTACATGCCATGGAATCGAGTTCTATTTTATTCAGAGCTGGAATATGCTTGAGTATTTGATCGGCTTCATTGCACTTGGTCTAGTTTTCTGCGCACTAGAAACATACAAATTTAAATTTCTTCTTTTTTCCCTCTTTTAAGAAAACGAGAAACAACAATGCAACACAAAATAAAATTAAGGTCCTTTGTCTATAAATAAGACATTATGAACTAAAGCTAGATTATTAACGGAAAAGAACACAGAAGGCAGGAACATACCATGAAAGAATCCCCATAACAAATTGATTGCTTTATGCTCTTAAGTATAACTTTCTCAGACTTTAGGGCATGTACGTGTGTTCCCCAAATCTGTTCTCTCCAAACTGTTAAATAAACTCACATGAAATGAACAACCTTAAACAACTGCAGATGTCGGCTTGTTTTGTTTTTCAGGTTGAGTTGTGACAGCAATGTCTATTTTCTTAGTGATTTGGATCTTCATATGTTAAAGATACCAGTTGTTGAGGTAGAGATATTTGACCATAAATTATCATATTTCCATTTAGAACTAGGACAACTTATATTATCTGAGGATTCTCAAAAGTTCACAAGGAGCTATTACAGCAAATCCTGGGACTGAATTAGGTCCCTGAAGCGTGTAATGAATAGATATATTCAACTCAAAATATAAATCTCCAGGCAAATTAGTTATAAACAGTTCCATATTGATAAAAAAAAAATAAATTAATAGTCAAACACTGCCAAAACAAAATGAATACAATGAACCAGTAGAATAAAATGTATAAGTGCTCACTGGTTTCCTGTCAAACATTCGGTTAGTAACGGCACCAGAGAGGACAGAATTTTTTCCTTTGGTTTTCAGCACCAAATATCAGCTACTTTACTCTAAACTTTTCCACATTGTTTTGCAAAAGTGTAAAACTTCTGCTGTCAAAATTACCATAAAAGTCACAGCAATGAAGCAGTTAAAACACTGCTGGGAATATATCAATCAGGTGGAGCATTTAGAAAAACATTAAAATTTTATTTTTTATACTGTCTCCAGGATATATTTTACAAGAAATTCTGTTTGTTGATAAAAGCACTCCATCCAAGGGACAAATTGAAGCCATATTTCCCTCAAAGTGTAGTTTTGATCTCTGGAAAAGGAGTTTTATAAATAAAGAATAACTGAGAACTTGTCATTCTTCAACAGTAGAAATTAAAGAATTGAATTTTCCCTGAAAGTGAAACCAAATATTAAAGTTGCCTGAGCCTAACATAGCACCTTTGAGTATGTACTCATAAAAACCTCAAAACAACTACTTCCTATTTTCTAATAATGCCACCTGGAAAAGTTGTTATTTTGGCACTAAGACCAGATATATCCCTGCCCTCTTCTAAGTCACGTTCCAGAAGCCCAGAGATTTTATTTATCCATCCATGAAAACTGATTATGCTCTGGATTAAAAAACGTGAAATGTGCATCTAGTTATCCTGCAACACAAATCATCTACCACATCTTCTCATGAGCAATGTCAATTACTTGTCATTCCATTGAAAAATCTTCACCTACAATAGAGAAAGAAGGTGAATGAAAGCTAAGTAGGGGGTAGATGATGACAGAAACAAAGCTCCAGAAGTCATGGCTGCAAACCTTTATTCTCAGACACATAGTTCCCAGTCTAGTGACTTGACGATTCAGGTAGCTTTTTTCTTTTTAAGTACAATGGAGATTCCCTGAAATTCAATCAGCAGACAGGATAAAATGTTTGTACAACTTTCAGAACTAATATTCTCTTATGAAGTTGGGTACTTCATCCCAAACCCAAGGAATTACAAATCAAAATATGTGCCTCAATTTAAGCAGATATGTCAGCTTTAAGCCTTCAGAATTCATAAGTGCATGCATGCTTAAACTTACATTAACAGTTAAAATAAGTAGTATGAACCAGAATTTAGAATTTTGGGCATGAGTTCTTCTTTTTCACTAAATAATTTTTTTCAGGTGCCTATCAATTCTTGTACCATTGAAAACTAGACAATTCAAGTGAAAAAACTACTTTGTTTTTACAAAGCTGTCTTTTCTGTTTAAATATGGTTTCCTGAGAAGAAACGTTAAGCAATACTAAAAATCCAAACCTAGGAGGCAAATATTTTCCATTTATTCTTTCAAAGTGCCAGGAAAATTAAATTCCTTGTCTTAATGTAGTGGGTTTGTGTGGCAAGATTTTTGCAGTGAGGGGCTGGAAGAGTGACTTCTGTGAGAAGTTGCCAGAAGCTTCCCCCATGTCTGTCCCACAGACAATGCCAGCCAGATCCAAGACAGAGGGGCCCATCAGTGGTGGAATAACGCATTTAGGAAGGGAAAGAGGTTATTGCAGAGAAACAGCTGGAGACAGAGAAGGCAGAAGTGAGAACATGAGTGAAAGAGCCCTGCAGACACCAAGATGAAGAAGGCAGAGGAGGTGCTCCAGATGTTGGAACAGGGATTCCTCTGCAGCCCACGGTGCAGACAGCCCATGGAGAGGCAGCCGTGCCACTGCAGCCCGTGGAGGCCCGCACTGGAGCAGAGATCTGCTGCAGCCTGTGGAGAGCCCCATGCCCTAACCATGTTAGGTTAATGACTGGACTCAAAGATCTTGTCTTTTCCAACCTAAACAATTCTATGATTTCATGGTACAGACCCAGTTGTGTGCTAGGTGTGATTTAGAAAACATAGCAATCAGGATAGTAATAATAATATATTTATTAGATTAAACACCATGTATAAAACTATGCATCCCAAATAATGCTGTGATATGTGACTTGAGATATCTGAAGACATAGTAGGGAGGATATCCTTTCACTTCTTCAAGAACCACTTCCAAGCTCCAGTCAGCAAGAAAAACAGGGAATTTCCCTTTGCCACCATACATTGCAGTATGCCACTTGTTAAAACAGATGGGCTGAAGGCAAATTATCTAGCTGGAATACTAAGTCCCACGAAATGAGAAACTGGAGAAAGTACGATTTTTTTGCAAAATAATAGACCATGTACACATATTGACATTTTTGGTACCCAAAAGACGTCAACCTCTTCTATTCCTTTGTCTTGGTCAACACCCTTGAATGCTAAAAAATGCATGGAGAAGAGGAATTGGTGTGGTGGCATTTAATAGACTTCTCAGCCATAAAACCTGAATCTGGCCACATTACAAACTAAGATATTTATCCACAGTTTTCAGTCACAAATCCAGTGAAATTGTTCAGCCAGTATAAAGGGGATTTATATGTCAGTTGCCCTGAGGTCTCTATTGCACTATATTGTGACAGTTCATTAAAGAATCATTTTGTATTCCTACCTATCTGTCAATTGTTTTAGGTTATAAGAAGCTGTTCACCCAAATGAAATAAAGCTCATGTAAGAAGATTTTTCTTATTTGTAGAGTTCAGCAACCCAATGAGTTTCTCCTTCAGAAAGGCACTTCTCTGGGACATTAAGGAAAGGAATACAAAAACATTTGCATGGATTCACCTTGCAAAAGAGACCAAATGCATTCTCACCTTTGCAGCCATAAGGTCATTTCTGGGTTTGGTTAAGAATTTGCGTCAAATTTAGCATTATGATAATTCTGTAGGAATCTGGCACCTGTTACATTATGCTGGAAAGGATCACTACTCAAGCTGCCTTAAAATAGGCAAGGATTACTTTCTGTTTAACACTACGTTCCCAGCAATGTCATTGATTCCTTCTGGTTCTAACATCAAAGCAAACAGTCAATTTTGTATTTTCTTTATGACATGTAAGATCATGAAATCTTTTTATTAAGATTCTGAGGAGGAATTCTTTCTCAACATCACATTTTAGTGTTTTTGAAAGTGTCTCTCTTTACAAAACAATGTACTTTCTTTTCTTATTACAGGAAATCAAAAGCTGTAACTACAAAGCTATGGTCCAATAACAACATCTACTATTTTCAGAAATGTACGCTGCAGTACAAGTAATAAATACAAAGAATTGAGAACTTTTAGGTGTTCTGAGCTTTGAAAGGATTCAATGAGTTATTCTCTGGCAATGGTACAGGATACTTTTTTGGAGCCTTTGAAGCATTCAGATTCTAAACAGGTTAAGTCAGAATACAACCTGAATCCTGTCTAAAACACTTTTATGTTTTTCCCACATTCTAGCAGCCAGAATAACATCAGTTTAAAACAATCTTTACTCATAGTAAGTAAAAGAAAAGCAAGTCTATTTTCCTTACCAAAACCAGTGTGATTTTTCTTAGATTTATTTTTCTCTTTTACTTATGCTTTAATGAATCAAGTGGAATTTTTTATTATCATTCCTAAAAATACATGCACAAAAATCACTTGAATACCTCCTTCTTTGCCAGAAAAAGAGTCAAAACTTTAGGGAGAGATTTTAAATCTGTTTTGAGATTTTGAGGGTTTCATCAGTAATTTCAGAAATATGTGATCTTCAGAGTATATTAAAGTTGTTTTGTCAGCAGTCCACTCCCACAGAAATTTTTCAGGTGAGAAGAAAAGGGGAAAATAAAAAGTAAGTGACAGACACGGTAAATCAGATAGATTTCATTTGCAATATGAGTTTGGAGCAAGAAACTGAGAAGCAGGAAAACACGATACATTTCGCTGGTGGAATCAATTTATGTGACCTAAAGTTTCAGCAAAGTGAAAAAGGACCAAGCAAGGAAGAGGGTCAGAAAGCCAGCTGAAAAGAAATCGTAGTCAGTGCTCAAAGAGATAAGGAGTTAAGAAGTTTTCACAGGAGTATAGTAGCAACTGCCTGGTAAAGAAGTTCAAGGATGTCTTCCAGCCTTCCTCCTGACCTTCCTCCCCGAGGGCTCATTGTGTGGGCTGCAGCGGGAAAATAAAATGCTCCGTGAGTTATCACATATTCTCCCTGGCAACAGGAAAAAGCACAGTGTTTGACTTAAATTATCACTGTCACCTTAAGCTGATTTCTGGCTAAACAATGCGATGCACTGAACTTTGCTGAGAAGTATTGCAGAAGGCAAGAAATAACTGGAATAAAGAAGTGAGGGGAGAAAATGGAGGAAAAGAATGAAAACAAGTGTAGAAAGGAGGAAAAATATAGTTCTACTGCTTAGAAAAATGAACTAGAAAAAGATATTAAGAGAGAAAAGACTTTCCTAAAATGTGCAGTGTACATCTTCATGTCACAGAGAAAGCTTTTTTCCTTACTTGTACTTGTTACTCTTACTTAGGACACCAGAAATTCCTAGTGAAAAGTGCTCCAAAAATCATAAATTCCTATGCAGTTTGCTGCCTCACAAAAGCTTGCATTGAGCAATAATCATAGAACTGGTGTAAAACAAAGAATTATACCTTTGTCCACAGAAGGAACCCAGACAAAAGAGAAAGGGAAGCCTAAAAGATGTTTCACTGGAGATAGTATCTGAAGAGAAAAATAATCTACAAGAAAGGTATGGCTGAAAAGAAATAAAAGTTGCAGTCATGGTGAGAAATGAAGAGGCAAACACAAGTCCATGTTTTTCCATATGGACTCTGAATGATTGCAATAAAAATTTGGCTGAGCCCATGACACTTTGCCATGTCCTTATCATATATCTCAAATATTTTTATTCTTTTCCTTTAATTTTGGAGCAGCACATCCAGTATATTTCTTTGGAGGCAAACATGTAAAATTATTAATAATAGGTAGAATTTTCTTCCTAAGGAAATTCTTTATATATAACCTATGTAATATTTTCTGATTCCTCATTTTCCTCCATTTTATTTACCTAGTCTCTCTTTGTACCACTCAGTGTCCTTGTGCTCCCTCATTACTACTAAAACCATTATTTATCTTCATACATAAATCCTTTCTGACCTTCATCCTTCAGGTGTACTCATCAAATGACTCCTAGAAAATGCATATTTTCTCACATTGTGTTATGTAAGTTCAATGTGATGTCATCAGCTGGGAAAGAGATGGTTTATACCTGCTCTGAAAAGCACATATTCTGAGTATGCCAGGATAAATGTAACACATTATCATTAGATAAACAGAGAAGGGAAATCTCAACTTTTCATTGCCATATTTTTAAGATGGTCCCACATAATACAAAGAAGTGCAGCCTCACACTCTATGATCATATTCTTCAACCGCTGCTATCCTTAGAATAGCTCCTCTCACAAGTTAAAGAACACCAAAACATCTTTTATGTGATGTAGAAATGCATCTCCTTACTCTACAGGAACAGGATAGGACACATTGCACTGTGGCAACTTTTTGAAGGTAATAATAGTGTGAGAAGAGAGGAAACATTAATGTTAAGCAGTGCTTTGGGGTAAGATTTTTTTTTTTAATTGACATATTTATGTTATGTTTAAGCTATAACCTTAATTCCTAAGTTTCTGGTCTCAGATATAAAGAAAATCAGTACATGAAAAGATATCACTGGATGTCTTGTATGAACTCACTCATCTCTTATCTCAGACTTTCTGAGCAGATCTGGGCACCTAGTGCTGCACCTAGAAGAAGGAAGCTCAGATTTCATTATGTTGTGGGTTGTAAAAACAGAGATCAGTTGTCCCAGTCTGGACAAGTAGAGATGTCATGGGAAAAGTCTTTGGGACACTACATCTTTTTTAGGATTTTCTTGCAGAGTAATGGGTTTTCTGTGTGTCTGTCTCACAATCTGCGTCCCTAGCACTTAATTTTTCCAGCCTTGGGTGAGAAGAGACACCCATTTTTGGGGCACGCATTTTCAGGCTTGTATCCTATTCGTTCAGGGCCCAAATAAAAAAAATTAAAAAAAAAAAAAATTAAAAGAAAGCATCATCTTATTCAAAATTTCTCTCTGTTGCTCTTCTATTTTCAACCTCAGGCGGCTGACAAGCTGTCATTACCTAGCACAATTCGCTCTAAAATAAGAGTGATGGATGCTGCAAGTAATACAGCTATGACAGAACATAGCTCACTGTGCAGCCAAACCTGGCTGATAAACTAGGCAAGAGTTCTGGCAGCAAGTCTGAACTGAGCTTCAAGCCATCCTAGCAAGTTCTGGGGACTGTGACATGGCTCTACTTAATCTATCACAGCCTCAGGGCTGTACAATTGTTCCCAACCCTGCTCAAAACCTCAGCTGTCCTTTCTTGTCAGCTGCTGCTGCCTCACTGAATTCCTGCCTCACCTGAGTGCTTCTCTTGCTCCAGCCAGGCACATGACATTTAGAGATTGTGGGTATTCATGTCTCAGAGTGGAAAATGTAAGTGGCTCTCAAGCATACTCAAATATCAAAAGCAGACATTAGAGTCCATGAGTGGAACAATGAGTAAAATTGCACTGGGCCATGGAAACTTACAATCATAGTTAATGCCTGGAGTTTTTTATGTTGTGACAGCATATGTCACATGTTGGCGTCCTTTTTTTTCTTTTCCTAAGCTAGATGTTAGAAAGAGACATAGCACAAAGAAACAAAGACTAGGGCAGAGACAAAAAAAAAAACAAAGGTTCTGTAAATCTAAAATACAGCCGGGTTTGAGTCCAATCTCTGTTTTCATGTGCTTTGTATTCATCAGCTTTCCTTGCCTTTACAGTGTCCTTCTGAAAGTATAATTTCCTAAAGAATTTGTTTCTCTTTAAAGGTCAGACAGCTGGGTTGCTATCACAAAAAGAACATTTGCAGAATGAGCTCTCACATGAATACATTCAAACACTTTTTATATGTGTTGTCAGTTCTTTCTCACAAAAGAGGTCAAAGTAAAGTGAGCTCTCACGAAAAGATAGAAACATTTTATAGAAATATCATTTACATTAGATTCTATACAATTATAATTTATATAGTACTCCCACCTGTAATACTGATTTCCATCGGGAACACTGCATCCAGCTGTGCGGTCCCCCAGCACAGTAAGGACATGAACCTGTTGGAGTGGTCCTCCAGAGGAAGGCCACCAAGATGATTAGAGAGGTGGAACACCTTTCCCATGAGAAAATGTTTTGGGAATTGGGATGGTTCAGCCCAGAGAAGAGAAGGCTCTGTGGAGACCTTATAGAAGCCTTCCCACACCGAAAGGCAGAGATACCTACAAAGGAAATACCTACAAAGAGACTGGAGAGGCTTTTACAAAAGCATGGAAGGACAAGAGATATGGGCTTTAAACTGAAAGAGATTTGGTTTAGATTAGATATTACGAAGAAATTTTTTACTGTGAGGGAGGTGAGGCACTGGAACAGGTTCCCCAGAGAAGCGGTGGATGCCACATCTCTGGTAGCGGTCATGACCAGGTTAGATGGGGCTTTGAGCAACCTGATCTAGTGGATGGTGTCCCTGCCCATGGCAGGGGGCTTGGAATTAGATAATTTTAAAGGCCCAGTCAACCCATGCCATTCTATGGTTCTATGATAATTATATATACACACTGCCATTAAAAGTAGAAACAAAAAAAAGATACAGTTTTTGAATGATCACTACCAAAGCTAACAGTAAATTTAGAAAATGTTAGGAAGAGGGACAGGGGACTACATATCCCACTACACATTTCACACAAGAGTAGCAGTGATAAGCATTAGTGATTAGCATGAAAATGATCTGCAGGAGGAGGAGAAGTAATTATTAAGTAGAGCAACCGAGTTATAAAGCAGAAATGAGCTGGCCTGCTAGAAGTGTGCTGCTGGAAGCTTCGAGAGAAAGCTGACTAAAGAGAGAGAAACATGATACATGTGAGTGGGGTATAAAAGTTCATACCTGAACATGTGAGATGTTCATGCACACTCCTATTTAGCAGCTTTCTGTCTTAATCAAAACAGTCTTCAAAACTGGAAAAATTGTTTTAGATATATATCTATCCACTTAAATACAGAAACAGCAACAAGAATAATAAAACTTCCACTGTCTCTTGGAAACACAAACGTAAGAATTTCTCTTGCACTCATCCAATAAACTAGTCTAGAAAAAAAAAAAAAGAAGGTTTATCATAGAGAGGTTTTTATTAGCTTTGAAACAATAAGAAATAAAGCTGATAGCAAACTAATATGCATTCTTAGTAGGACGCGTAATAAAAAGGATAAAGACATGAAAAAAAGCCTGAAAAAGTGTGGATTTATTCCCTGCTTCAGGGAAAAGTTTTCCTTCTGAACAATAAAAACCTCATTCACAGAGAAAATACTGCTTCCAATATGCTTTATTGAAGCATATTCCCATTTCATGGTAAATGAATAATGCAAAATATAAATAGGAGTATTCCTATTGGTCATTGAAGCTGATTATTTTTTTTTACCTTTTGCAGACATCAAGACCATTAGTCTGCACAACTGCATCTACTCTCGAAACTTGGGGGGCTGGGGGTGGAGTCCTATACCTTTAGTGCTGAGTTCCAAGCAAATTAAACACTTTCTGGCACTATCAAAATAACATTTTATGCTTTGTACATTTCCAGTCCTGCTGAAAAACTGTTCTTCCTGACTTAAAGCCAATCTGAACTTTTTTTTTTAACAGCTGGATACCCTTGTGACTAACCACTCAGGAGTGCTATTATTGTGTTCAGTGCCAAACTCCTACAACATGCAGATAGAAGTGGTTTTTATTTCCTCCAGTTTCTGCTAAACTGACATGCATTCCACGCTCCTGACTGAGGCCTTTTCAAATGGTAATTTCTTTAACAGCAAAGAAAAATCAATTCAAATCAAGTTAGGAGCGTGAGATCAAACTTTCTCGTCATGTATTGCAAACAATAAATCATTAAAAAGTTAATAATCCTAAATGGCATGGTATTTGGTGATCACCGTAGCGGCATTATATTTAAAAATGTGATAGCACAATTGGTACTAATAGTGCAGGCTTACCTGTTCTGTCTTAGCCTAACCTTGAAACACCTGAGTTGTCTCCAGAACCTGCCTGACTGCCTACCTGTATTCCTGGGCTTTAGGCAGACCTCTCTGCTGTAGCAGGCTTAATCTGCTGCTCAAAAAAAAATCCTCAAATCTCCTTTACACACAGATCACAGGTAGCATAGATACAGGATGTGAAGTCTGTCATATAAGTTAACCATCTTGTTTTACTGATACTACATGACCACTTCAACTGTGCTTGAACTTCCTCATACCATAAGGAAAGAAATGGATAACAATCAGCAATATGAAATTATTCACCGTGCTGAAAACAAATTTTGAATTAATCACCACAGAAACTAAATTTAAAGGACATGAATTCCACAGATTTTAAATAAACATTCTGGGATATCCAAAGAAGTATGGGATTCACTGGAACATAGGTCAGGAAAGGGCTCCAAGTGCAACTATCAAGCATAAACACAAAGTTCTTCCTAACTAGCACACACAAAGGTCATAGTGAAAGGTGAGCAAGGATGGGCCTCTTATCATTCTGAGAAAAAGTTCCTGTGTCTTTTTGAAGTGGGAAAATTTGCATCAGCCAAAGTGAAAAAGACAAGCTATACAGAATATAGACAGTTTCAACACTCTTATGCCTCTGTTACAAGGTCCTGTGTGACCTGGAGATTTCTCTGAAGTAAACCAAGCAGTATGTTTATGTATACAACTTTTCTATGTGGTCAAAAATGTGTCTTTAGATTTGGAGGTGAAATAAAGATTTCTGGAGATAGAATTAGCATACAGTTGTGTTCAGTAAAGAAAGACTTCTTGGCTTATTGAAGGTATGAATATAAGTTAAAAAAAAACAAGGTTAGCTGCTGTTACGGGTTGACCCTGGCTGTACTCCAGGTGCCCATCAAAGCTGCTCTGTCACTCCACATCTCAGCTGGAAAGGGAAGAGAAAATACAGCAAAAGGCTCATGGTTATGATGAAGGCAGGGATTTACCCTCACTCACCAGTTACCCTAATGGGAAAAGCAGACTCAGCTCAGGAAAGTTGGTTTAATTTATTATAACTAAATCAGAGTAGGGTGATAATAAATAAAACCAAAACTTAAAATGCCTTCCAACCACTCTTCCCTTCATTCCAGGTTCAACTTTATTTCTTATTGCTCTACCTTCTCTCCAAGGTCTGCACAGGGGAGTGCAGACTGTGGTCAGTTCATCACACATATTCTGCTGCTCAGCAAGAGGACTCCCCACACTCCTGCCTTACTCCAGCATGAAGCCTCTGCCACTGGAAACAATCACCCATGAATTTCTCCAATGTAAACCATTCCCATAGGCTGCAGTTCTTCACCCACCACTCCAGCACTGGACCCTTCCACACAGTGTGGTCCTCCAGGAACCAGCTGCTCCAGCTTGGGTGCTCACAGGGTCACAAATTGTGACAGCAAACTTGATCCAGCATGGACTTCTCTCTCCGCAGATCCACAGGTCCTGTCAGACCTGTGCTCCAGCACATGCTTTCCATGGGGTGGCAGACTCCTCTGGGCATCCATCTGCTCTGGCATGGGGCTGCCCATGGGCTGCAGGTGGATCCCTGCTCCAGTGTCAACTCCCATGGGCTGCAGTGGCACACCTGTCTCACAATGGGCTACACCATGGGCTGCAGGGGAATCTCTGTTCCAACATCTGGACCAGCTCCTCTCGCTGCCTTCTTCCCTCTCCTCTCCTCTCCTCTCCTCTCCTCTCCTCTCCTCT
>VXBQ01000649.1:477915-508255 GCA_013400175.1 Phainopepla nitens | reverse complement strand
TCTCCTCTCCCAGAGTAGTAGACAGCCACATTGATATACTTCAAAGCAAATATTTCTGATAAGTCTCTTGTACAGTATACCTCCATAGTATAGACCTCACAGACCTTTCACATGAGTTTATAATGTTCAAAGTAATTAATATTTTGAAAATAATATTTTTATTTTTATTTAGTTTAAAAACACTACAGACAAATGGAATGAGGCATATACCTTTTTTAGTAAAATATTTAAAAGTTTTAATTTGAGAAATTCAGGCTTATTATTAATCTGTATTGCTACCAAAAATGATTGGTTAGATGACCAAAATTACTCACATGCTGCTTCATATTTTTGACAGGAAAAGAATGAGAATTTTCCTAGAACTTCAGTGGGGGTATGAATTCTTTAAGTATCTAATAAAAGGCAATGCTCAAACATGTGAATTTGATGGGACTTAGGCTGAGTTCATTGGCAGGTCCAAAGGAAAATTATTCATGAAAGTAGAGCTTTCTAAGTAATTTGGAAACTTTCAAGGCCGTATTTGTCACTGTGTACAAATTTAAAATCTCTGAAGTTTTAAGACCAGATTTATTCTGCTGAGAAATTAATAGACTTCTAATGTGAAGAAAGATTATGTATTTCATAGCCTTTTCAAAGTTACTGTAGCTATTTGGAGTCACTTAGAATTTTGTACATTAGAATAATCTCCTTGGAGAAAGATTAGTAAATGACATGCCAGAGATGTACTCAAGGCTCCACTCCAGATCAAGTGATTCTAATGATTATCACTCAGATGTAAAAAAAAAAGGCAAGGATATTACCATCATGGAACCATGTACTGATTTCAAGATATTCAACAAACTAGAAAGTTTAGATTATTTTGCTATAGAAACATTTCACCAGTCATATCATTCAAAGACTGCATCTTTGACTTTCTTTAATCTGTATGAGTTTGCGCTAGCTGAAGATCAGTTTCATCATATTTGATTTCTTGTTCATTCTTGGTCTTGGTTTTGATTTAATTGCTCAGCCATAACATTACAATAAAATAGCTGATTTATAGCAAGCCCATTTCTTTTAGATGTGTAGAGGCAGCCTTCTCATATAATGAAGTCTCATTTACCTCCAATAGCAACTAAAATCCAATAACTTCATTGAAACTAGTCATGTGTAGAACATTAAGCATGTGTATATGATTTTTGCAGAATGTATCTAATTTCATTCTCATTAAAATAAGAGTGCGTTTTTGAGAAAAAGGGAAATTGAGATAAGTTTTTAAAACTGCTCACTTTCAGCTGTGGTAGAGTTGCATGCATGGCATGCACTGGGGGTGCATGGAAGACTGGGAGGAGACATAGCCAAGACAGGTGACCCGAACTGACCAGAGGGATATTCCAGACCATCTGATATCATACTCAGTACATAAAGCTGATGAAAGAAGGAGGAAGGGGAGATATTTGGAATGATGGTGTTTGTCTTCCCAAGTCCCAGCTACGCATGATGGGTGTCTGGTCCCCTGGAGATGGCTGAATATCTGCCTGCCCGTGAGAAGCAGTGAATTCTTTGTTTTGCTTTGCTTGTGTGTGTGGTTTCTGCTTTCCCTGTTAAACTGTCTGTATCTCAACCCATAGGTTTTCCTCTTTTACCCTTCCAATTCTCTCCCCAGCCTCTCTGGTGGGGAAGTGAGTGAATGACTGCATGGGGCTCAGCTGTTGGCTTGAGGTTAAACCATAGCAGTATTTTTTGGCACCCAACAGGATGCTCAAAGGGTTGAAGAGAACAACAGATTCAATTGTGATACATTAGTTTGAATTTATAGCTGTTAGTGTTGTTTAGCTAGTAATGAGGAGGCTCCTGTCCATGCCATGGGGCTCACTTTCCTTACGGTATATTAGAGTCTAGAGCTTGTTAGCAGACACTTTTTGCTTTTGCTGCTTGCTGTAGTGCTGTACTGCTGATCACTTACTGAATTGTGCCTGGGAATTATTTGATAACAGCCATGGCAATGTTCCTGGGCTGGCAGGTGGCCAAGGTGTTGCTGTTTTCTGTGCTGTTTTGCCAGAAAGGCTGGAACTCCAGTGTAAACTTGAGTTGAAGGGACTGTGACGTGTGGAGGAGTCCACATTGGACCAGAGATCCACCTGAAGGCCATACAGGGCCCCACACCAGAGAAGGTGGATGCCTGAAGGAGGATGGACTTGTGGTCCCATGAGAAGCCTGGGTTGGAGCAGGTTTGCTGGCAGGCCTCATGACACCACAGGGAACAGGTTGTGAAGAACTCTACCTCAGGGGAAGGACCCACACTGGAGAAGTTCAAGGACTGTCTCCCGTGGGTGGGACCCCACGTGGCAGCAGGGGGAGCAAAGATTCCCTTGAAGCCTGTCGGGCAGACCGTGGTGAAGCAGCTGTCCCTCCTCAGGATGAGGACTATACCAGTGGTGGCCTCTATCAGGAACCCCTCGTTGCTAGTCAGGCTGGGAACAAAGGGAGGAGTTCATTCCAGTATTAAACCAGATAATCTGGCCCAACTGGGCTGGGGTGGAGATTGCAAAGGAGGGGCCTTCAAATTAAATAAGCCATTATTTGAGTTGTGTGTTACAGGAATTCCAACAGCCTGTGTACTCTAATGCACTTAGATATCCAACTCATAAAGTAGTTGTAGTTTTTAATTTCAAAATATTTGAGCTGTCCTGGAAGACAGGATTAGGAGTCAGGACTATCCTACAGGAATTGAATTACCACTGCACTGTGAAGTTTGCTATGCTGTTCAAGACCAAAGGACTTGCATTATTTTAACATAGTGTGCTGACAAGGTGCTGCCTTGCTCTCAGTAAGCATGATAGCTTGCATTCCAGAGATGCTCGTGAGTGCCTTAGCCAGAAATTTTCTTGAAACAAGAGAAAGGAAACCATCTAAATTAGATGTGAATTCTCAGATGCATTGCTGAGCTGTAGCAGGATTATTGGTGTGGGCAAAGAGGAGGACAAAAAAAAAAGAAAGAGTATTTTATTACTTGATCCAGATTTGTTTCCAATGCTTTGGGTGTTAATATAGCATAACAAAGTCTTTTAATCTCTCTGGGAAATTACAGAATTTTAAAGTATTTCTTCTGACTCTTAGCTGAGTAAAACTGTTTTGCCATTGAATCAACAATACAAAGTTTTCTGTAGCTCAGAGGTTCAGACAGAAGCTAAAAAAACCCATTTTTACAATGACAATGAAAGAAAATGTATTCCAGAACACAGCTTTAAATTACAGAAATATTGTATTTGCTGCAGTAAAAATATATAGCAGCTCAGGAGGAAGAGTAGGGAATAAATTTTCCAGTTGCTGATTTGTGCATTACACAAGGAATGAATATATTTTAATTCTAAGTAATTTTGTATTAACTGGAGGGAATTAAAATCTCCTTTTATCCACAGTAATATTATACTGTGTATGAAAATATAGCCTGAAGGTTGGATAATGCTAAATGAGGATTAGTCTTCTCCTGCAGCCTCAGTGCAGAAAGGTAGCTAGCTTTGATCTTCCAATTATTTACTCAAACTGCCAAGGTTTTTTTAGCTCCTTGAAGATGGAGCAGATTTCAGTTACATTCATGTCAGGGGCCAAGGCTGAGTCTTAACCCCAGATGGGGATTGAACTCCCAACCTTCCAGTGCAAGGATATGTTTGACTCCAGGTCACTTGCACAACCATATGTTGTGTCATGTACAAAGTTCCACTCACCAGACTAAATTTATCTACTCATCTAGTTTATGCTCCTCAGTCAAGCCCACACAAACTGTAAGATCCAACCCACCTGAAGCCATTTTCACTTTTACAAGACACTTTCTTCCTTCCTCAAAAGGTATTTTGACTGCTGTATTTTTAGAGAAGCCATTTTTTGTATAAGATCTCCGTTATATTTGAGAGCACCCATCAGATGCTCTTCATAAGAGAAGCGTAATCTCTTTGGGTTTAAACATTTCTGAATTTATTTCCTGACTAGTCCACCTTAGAAATCAGCTATGCAAATCACTTGTTCACTTGTGTACCTCCTGCTACAATCTCTGGTCAAATGCCATTTCTTATGCCAAGCCTTTCTGTATCCCAGCTACCTCATACTATTACCTCATACTATTCTGGTCTTGCCTGCACTTCCTGTACCAGCATATCTTCTGGAGTATACAGGCTTCCACTTTTGTCTCTGTCCTCAAATTCATGCTTCATAGAAAACTCTTCATGAAGTCCTACTGTGTTTTTAAACAATCCAAGTGTCAGTGCCACAAGCTTGTGCCAGTGAATGAAGTCTCTCATTTGCTGGAATCCAGAAGAGGAGAGAGTTTGGCCCTTGAGGGCATTGCAACAAGATCAGCAAGAGTTCACCCTGGCTCAGGAAGAGATATGGGATGAGTCCGTCAGCCATGTGCATAGCTGAAATATGTGATGTACTGCTACACTCAGCAGTGATGTGAACTTTGCTCAGTTCTGTTCAAGAAGAGAGGGAATTAAGTTTGGCGGAAAATAAAGTGAAGATACTCTAATGACTGTGATAAAGTTGATAAATTATATCTGTAAGTATGGATTTCATGGAGCTACTCAGACAAAATGGTTATCATTTAGCCATGATATTTTCTATTAAAAACTCTTGAAATGCAGTATTTTGCATTTTTATAAACTATGAGCTACAGTCTGCTATCTAGCTAATTGTTTGATTCATGTAATATAAATTAAGGTTTTTCATAATGATAGAACAAAATATAACCTTATATAGCCTTAACCTTCCCATGAGCAAGTTGCATTTTTAAGGAAAAATAAATAGAATAAATCCTTTGATCAGTGGAGGGTTTTCTTATGCTCAGAAACAGCATTAAGTTACAGTTCAAACTCTTACTTTCATGTGGGAGATATGAATGTGAAGAAAAATTGTACTGATCCTTTTTATTAAAAGGAACTATTCATCTAAGCACTGTGTTGCAGTGTCTGAGGGCTGTAAAGAGTAACATTCTTCCCTGTTCAGCTCTAAGTCACAAGCAATGAGGAAAACCTCCAAAGATACACAAAAGATGTTGGTCAGGCTGAGTAGGATCATTATACCAACTCATACTTGGTTCAACTGGCAAAACAGAATACTGGCCAAATCCCACAGATGCCAAGAACTGAGAAAGAAGGCTTTGATGTACAGTCTACTTTTATGATTTTAATTTGTATTTATTTAGGAAATGTATTACAGTCAGCTATGTAGAACACTTTCACAATACTCTATTTCTTTAGACCTATGTTCTGAAACTGATGCAATCTGGGCATGAGCTAAAAAGATCATGAAATAAATAATTCGATCGGTAGAGCAAAATGCAAAATGTGCTTATTCAGTGGTTTCTTAAAAGGACAAACAACCCATATTTTGGTTGGAAGTAGTGTGTAGATTTCAGTTCTTATTAAAAGAATTTTTTGGTCTTTTTAATCTTTAAGAAACAGTAGAATGAAATACTTTTATAGTTCCATCCATGTGGAAAATACAAATTCATATTTAGAGCAAATGATTCTTGGGATGTTGCAGGAAATGCTTGGCACATATTCACACACTTAGAATAGATATTTGAATACTTTAATATCAAAACAGGTGAGCAATTTTCAAGCTATTTAAATATAGCTGGCAACCATCTAAGAGAAGAGAGCAAGATTTTGTTGGTACATACTGTGGGAATGACACAATGGCACAATCCCTGGCACAGGATGCAAAACCTTTTCTGCACTTGAGAGCAGACTCCAAATGGCAGCTATAAATATCTGTACCATTAGTACCATTCTGCATCATTGCAAAGGACTTGGGGATTTCCTACAGTGTTTTCAGATGTTAACAAATTCATCACAGGAAGGCAGAACTGAATGCTTCAGAGCTTCAGACAAACATAAATCATATGTGATAAACATCCCTTTGAAAATATCTGTGAATATGCCATTTCCCTCTAAAAGGATAGTGCTGATGGAACTCATCTAAACACCTGAGCTAGTCCCTTCACAAGAACAGACTTCTTCACAACTGATAGAGAAAAACAATTCATCTAAGATGAGCCCCTTTAAAATTAAAAAAACAAAGAATCTTTCAAAAAAACATTGAGTCAGATACATTCTCTCCTGAGAGCTTTCTTCAGTTGAAAGCTTTGATGACTGAGATTCAAATTTAGAGCCAAGTTAAGGTGAGATAAATGTTACCTTATGTGTGAAACCCATCAGATGCAAGCTCACTGATCAAGAATTATGGTTGCAATGTAAGCCTGTTCTTCCGCAGAAAATTTCTGAGAAGGATCAGACAAGCTTTCATGAAACCAGACCTGATCCCAAAGATATAAATCAGCTGGGTCCTTAGTTGTTATGAAGAATTGACTTTTAAGACACAGTTCCACTGTCTGTGTTTCTGATAGTCTAAATCAGCTTTTTCTTTGAAGAAAATCTTTAATCCAGTTGTCCTCAGTCTCAGACTATTTTGGATAGTTTTAAATTTTTCCAGTCCTCTGAAACTCTTGCTGGCAATGCTAGAAGCAGTGCTATGGACAGAGAGTCTGAAGCTCTTATAGAAGACAACTGATTTTTAGTTGTTGCTTCAGCCACCAGTAAGAAAAGCATATACTGAGAAATTTCTACTACACTTTGATGATTCAGTAATTTTATTCTTCCTGCTGGTCATGTTAGCAGAATGACAAACATCTATGGCATAAATGTTTCTGGGTGATATCAACCAAAATGAGTAATTTCTTTATTTGTATTGCACATGAGAGTTTCATCTCATGGGCAGAACATAAATATTATCTAAAAAGATAAATTAAATAATGGTTGCTTTGCAATGCTGCTACACAAAACAGTAAGGGTACTTTCTCTCTTCTTGGGAGGCAGGAAAGACACAGTCATTGACAGTGGTTATGGTTACCTCATTAGATTTCACAAGCAAGAGCATATTAAAATGTGTAGGTAGCAGCAAATCTAGTTCTCCAGAAGAATATGAAGATCACAATTTTGGTCAGAGTTCAAGTTCACTTAAAAAGCTGTCCCTGAACAAAAATATAAGTCACAGGTCAGTCAGGACAGATTTCTTAAGGGAAGTGGTTTACCATAATAACTTGATAGCAGTGTCACATCAGAAGTATTTGGAAAATGTAATATTAAATAAGAATGTAATTCTGAGATGTCAAAAAATGTTTTGCCTAAGATTGATTCAAACATCACAGTTGAAACAAGAAGAAAAATGAAAGAAAAAATTTAGCAAGACTGCTGTCTCGTATGAGAGTATGCTGGGGTTTTCCCATTGGTTTTAGTATCAAATGAGATGAGGAATAAATCTCCAATTTATCCTAACCTTGATCCAAAGTTCATTGAAATCAGAGGGAAGATTGCTGTTATTTTCATGGGTGTGACCCTGGGATTAGGAATCAGGACCTAGAGATCACTGCGCATGTTTGGGAAATCTCGTCCTTCTCATCCCCTGTGTACCAGCCCCTGCAGAATAAAAGGAAGAGAAAAAATGTAAAGAGCTACCTGTCATGGCATGCTACAAGGATTGACAGTGATTTGGTATTTTTCCTAGTGTCAGATAGCAGATCACAAATCCTGGAAGAATTAAACTACTCTGCTCTTTGTTTGCTTTTCCTGATAAGCACTCTAGCGGTGACTAGATGGTTTCATCAAATGATAAGAAGTTCAGCTCTCTAGAGTAACTGGGACCCTGTGTGGATTACATTACTTACAGTATTTACATTGAGAATTTTTCCCTGACCACAAAAATCAAAACCATTATCACCATTAAACAGATAACCAGGGAAAAGTAATATAACTTGAAAAAAATAAATATCCCCATAAAGTTCTTATTCTCATTTCAGTGGCCTGTAGCTGGGCCACAGGGTCTTGTATAATGCAATTCTAAAACCACAGTGCTCAGAACAGTCCTGGCTGCTCAGGACTTGCACCAGTCAGGGCTTGAAACCCTCTAAGGACAGAGACAGTGCAGCCACTCAGGGTGACCTTCTCCACTGCCTCACTCTCCACAGGAACACTGAAGAAAAACGTCTCTTTATGCCCCACATGAACCTCTTACAGTCTGTATCTGTTTTCTCTCACCCTCCCACCCCACACCACTGTGAGGCACCCGGCTCCATCTCAATGACCTCTTGTGGATAAGCAGGGTTATTAATTACCCCTGAAGCCATTCCTCTTCCTGGATGACCCAGCCAAGCTCTCCAAGGCCCTCCTCACAGGGGAGGCACTCCAGTCCCACTGCCTTGGGCACCTTCCTCTGGACCTCATAATTTCTGCTGATTAAAAACATTCTCTTAAGGATGTTGAATCTCTCCTTTCCCTAGAAGTTACAGCATAATCTAGAAATATCCTGTCATAAATCGTCTAAATTTCTGTGAGTGCTGTTTCATTCACTTAGGCCACTCAAACTCAACATTGTATTTGTACAAAGAATATTGAATTACCAAATTAAAATCGACAAAATTTTTAAGCTGTAACATTTAAATATCAAACTAAAATCCAAAAAATTTTAAGCTGTAATTTTAATTTATAAACAACCTTAAACTTCAAAACTATATCCATCTCATTCCAGGCACAAAACTTCATCAGAAAATGGCTGCAGCTGCCAATTACACATATATTCCTACACTGTACATTCCCTTAAAATATTTAAAGCTGCTAGGTTATTTCATTGACACTTCTCACAGTAAACCCTACCCTTCCATTCAGTTCCAAACTTTCTGAGAAATTTTGCCACTCAGCTGTAAATAGCTGGTAATTTAGCTAGCTGTGAAAATGCTGACATAACGTCAATGTTTGTGGGATACAGTTAAAATGAGAAAGACCCTGAATAGTACAATCAGTACCACTTGAGTAAATTAATTCAGTCCCCGAAGAACTAAATGGTAATGTGTAACTGTGGAATATACTTAAGGACCCAGAATAGAAATCTCACTTGAGAAAAATCGAAAATTCAGATAACTATAAAAATAGTTAAATAAAGTGAATTATTACTACAATCAATACATGAAAAAAATCTCTTCTTGTCACTGAAAATAATTTTTCAATTATTAGGGCTAGGAAGAAACAATAGCAAAAACATCTTTTCTGCTGTGAAAATGCAAAAAGGACTCCCATGGTTGGGTGTATTCTACAGGCTCAAGAAGGTGCTGCACATGGGTTGGGGCAGCCCCAGGTGTCACCCAGGTGTCAATACAGTCTGTGGGATAAAGGGTTTGAGAGCAGTCCTGCCAAGAGGGAGATGGTGGATGAGAGGCTAGATACGAGCTGGCAGTATTCCCTGACATCCCAAAAAGCTGACTGTACCCTGGGCTACATCCAAAGCAGCGTGGGCAGCAGGGTGAGGGAGAGGATTCTGCCCCTCTGCTCCACTCTTGTGAGATCCCACCTGGAGTGCTGCATCCAGCTCTGGGGTTCCCAACACAGAAAGGACATGGACCTACTGGATGCTAGTTCAGAGGGGGCCACAAAGTTCATCAAAGGGATGGAGCACCTCTCCTGTGAGGAAAGGCTGAGAGAATTGTGATTGTCAACATGGAAAAGAGAAAGCTTCAGCGTGACCTAACTGCAGCCTTCCAGTACCTGAAGGGAACTTACAGGAAGGATGGGGCAAGACTATCTACAGTGGTATGTAGTGACAAGATGAGTGAAAATGGGTTTAAAAGGAAAGAGGGTGGTTTAGATTAGGTATTAGGAAAATCTTTACCATGAGGGGGGTGAGGCACTGGAAGAGGTTGCCCAGAGAAGCTGTGGATGCTCCATCCCTGCTCCATCCACACTCAAGGCCAGGTTGGATGGGACTCTGAACAACCTGGCCTAGTGGAAGATGTCCCTGCCCATGGCAGGAGAGTTGGAACAAGATGATCTTTTATGTCCCCTTCCAACCCCAGCCATTCTATGAATCTATGATTCTATGACATATTGATTCATCCAGCAATCTTTTTGTAAGGGGAATACCTACTGCAAGCATTAATGATTTCACAGGATAAAAATGTAACCCTGATTTATCACCAGAGGTGAAAGAGCACTGGTGTAATGGAAATGTTTATAAGAAGGAGGGTCAGAGGATTTGGTGTAGTTCCAAGAGCAGGATTCTTTTCCACAGTGGACCTGCAGCTCTTTTCTGTTGTGTTGAGCTCAGCGGGTCAGGGTGTTGGCTGTAAGTGTTTTGATCCTCCTCCCAGACCAATTAGTAGAAACATGTTGAAGGGAGATAAACCACCGTTTTTTGTTCCTAATAAGACAATTGAAGATAGAAATACTAGTAAAACTATGAACACTTCATCTCTCTTGGTTCTTCTCTAGCTGTCTTTAAGCTCTGTGGACTGAGCTTCAGTCCACAGCACTTACCCTGCAAAGTCCACACTACCTAACCTTGAGAGTGAGCCAGTACCATCTTTTAGAGTTTCCTTGCCTGAGAAATTAATTATATAGTAAAAAATGTGGGAAATTCAGAAGTTTAGGCTGAAGCAAGGAGTTGCAATACTCTGGGACAACTTGGCCATTAATCACTTTTGCAGTTCAAAAGGGAAAGAGCAGAGAATCTATGCTTATCTCCTCTCCAGCCCATGTCCCTGGTGATAAATGTGGAAAACCGTCTTCAGGTAGCAGCAAAAATCTCAAGGGATCTTTCAAATCAGTGTCCCAGAGAGTAAATTCTACAGCTTAGTAAAGTTTCAACTTCAAGAAGTGACTAGCAATATCAGATGGCTCAATTTCTAATAATCAAGTTCAAAAGTTTCAGCTAGATCTAGACATTTTGTGCAATAAGTATTCAAGTACAAGAATAATAACTCAAATCTTATCATTGAAAGAGAAGCTGTGAGAAAAAGAATCAGTAAGAGGAATATGAAACACTCTCTTTATTCCAGCACAGTATTATAACAATACTTTCAGAAAATTTTAGTAGCAGCAGTAAATTGAATTTTATAATTCAAGACATCTAGATAATAAAAAATACTTGATTTTAGTGTTCAAAGCACTTGAAATAGATAAAGCTACCTTTGCATTCTAGATGGCAAAGTTAGAAGATGAAACAAAAATATGATATTGTGGTCAAAGTATATAATGCTCTAATGTTTTGATACACTCTTTTTAAAAAAGGCATCTCACTACTGTCTTTATTTACTGTACAATGCTTAATTATTTTTTGCTCTTATTCATATCCTTGAGATGAAGACTTAGAATGTGTCATTCTGTTTCACCTTATTTAATGGCAGCTTTTCTTTCCTGAAAAATATGGAGCAGTTCAACTAATTTTTAAAGGAATAACTTGTATGTAAATTGAATTTTTCTTCTCAGGATAAGATGATATTCAGGAAAAAAAGGTAGCCTTTTTCTTTGAAATGCTCACAGAACTTTCAAAAATTTGCTGTAAGTTCATTCCTGTAATACATACGACAGCTGTCATTGATGTTTCTATTCAAAGTAATGATGCCCATGAAGCTACCAGAGATTATGTCTCTTTTCAGGAAAAATAAATCCATATAAATTCTTCTTAGAACTTACTTTATATTAACAGATATCTGAAAATGCACATATTTCAACCATGATTACTCTAATTCATCACAGCACTGGCATACACCTCAATTTTATGCAAGCATACAAACAATTTTTCAGAACTTTTCTAATGGCATGTTTATTACACACTCAAATATTAAATTTTAGTAGTTGAAAAGAAACAAGGCACACGTTTTCATTGAAACCCATCTTTTTGAATGGTATGTAATGAACAAGTCATACTCTTAGGTGTGACATTATTTTTCAGAAATATTTTTTGTGCTCTTCAAAGCAGTACACCAACATAAACCCACTCTTGCCAGTAAGTTTTAACTCAATTCAATTAATGTTTGATACTGTTCAAAGGAAGTCCTTGTGTGATGTGCCTTTTAAACCTTGATATTCTGAAAAATTATTTTGGATAAGTCTACAAAGAATCTCTATAATAGTACTTCTGTTGACAGAGAATGCCATAAAACAGTTGTTCACAGTTCAATAGATGGCAAGGTGAGAATGTCAATGTCTAAAAAAATATTCAGAAATTAAGAAAAAGCTAGAATAATATCTCCTATTTTTAAAAAGTGGGGTTTTTTATTACAATATGAATGAATATGAAATTTACACAAAATATTATTTACATTTTCTGAGGCTGAAAAATATTTGTTTAAAATTTTGTTCATTTTTTTCTTCTTCCTCAAGAATATTTGTGGGGGGAAAAATAGTGAGATTTGTGTGAATATAGATTTAGATGTACTGTTTCCATTGTTTTTTAGAATCACAAAAAGAAATCTTAAAAATGTTCTGAGAGATCATCTTCCCTGTTCTTCTCCAGGTTAGGAAAACCAGAAAGCACACCATTCCTCCTATGGTGATCCCACTGCTGACAACATAGATATCACTTTAGGATGCCAGAATTCTCACTCAGATACTGATTTGTGTGTCACCAACACTGCCACAGATGGCTTTTTGAGCCATCATCACTGAAGACACCTCAGATCATCAAACGTCAAGAATAAGCTCCAGAACGGACTGAGAATATGAAATATTGACACTAATTATCATAGTGAAGAGCTCTCAAATAACTACAAGTTAAAAGGGATTAGCAAAGAAATGTTTTGATCAATGCATTTCTAAACACTTTAGTCTGTTCTCAGTTTAGGTGAGGAGATAAACCTTGGTAGATACATTTTCACCTGCTGTGTTCATAGTGCACTATCAGGATGGCAAAATTGATACTTGCACTTTCTAAAAAAAAGTATATCGAAATATTACATCACATTTTTCATGAAAAGGAAGGTAGCTGTTGAATCAAATTATATTTTGTTAGATTTATTCTTAATGGAATTGTATGATACCACAATTTGGTGTTCATAAAGAATCTGAGAGTTTTATTTCTTCAGGATGCCCTGATGAAAAGGTTAAGGCATAGAAATTAATTCCAAAAATAGACAAAGGTAGGTCACTATTTATAAAGAAAAATAAGGTAAAAATATCTTTCTCCTATATGTTAAAACAACACTGCAAAAATATACTATACAACACTATACAAATATTCACAATATTCTTTCTCTGTAACAGTATTTGAAGTATTGAACCTGCTTCTGCCAAGGACCTTGAAAACCAAAATAGCTACTTCGAAATGAGCTATGAATCTCTCATTATGTATTATGTCAAAATCAAGGTTAGAAAAGCCAATTTTCTAAAAAAAATTGTAAATCGTTAACTAATGTTTAAGGGGAAAAAAAAGAACCCACGGCTATTAGCAAGTCACTGAATATCACACATTCCATGACAACCTTAGGTTAAACTATGGCACATACTCTTGCAAGCTTTAGGTTGTAGCTGTAACTTGTTAAATTGATGTGATTCTAATAGAAGTTATAATCCTTAGATTCATGAACACAAGTAATGATAACAAATGTGTCAATTATTGCCATTGAAATTCTGTAAACAATGTTTATGTAAGTTCAAAACTGATTTCCTATTTCAGGAAGAACATAACAGAGATAGAAGTTAAACTAGTCAAAGAATTTGTTACTAAAACCTAGTGAGATGAGGAGTTATAAAATTGGGTGTATGAAAAGAAAATCTGGGAAATTTATCCTAAAATATATCCTCCTATGTTCCAATTGAATCTCAAGGGAAACATTTACTAGATGATTAATATATAGAAATGGCATTAAATAATAAAAGAGATTATGAAGAAATTTAGCAAGTTCAATTTCAAATAAACCTCTGAAAAATATGGAAATATATAGTTAGACTAAAAACAAAAATATCATTTGCTTGGCAATTGTGAGCACAGTCTTTCTCATACACTTATGTTAGCTCTACCTCAAAAATATATTTTCCTTCATCAAAGAGATCAACTTTAGTGTTTATAAGGAAAACCCAGCAGATATAGCTTATTTAAGTGTCCAAAATTCATTTATCAGGCTTTTATTATAGGTCATTATGGAAACCAAGCACTTATTGAAGGAGAAC
Source organism: Phainopepla nitens (assembly GCA_013400175.1). Taxonomy (NCBI): domain Eukaryota; kingdom Metazoa; phylum Chordata; class Aves; order Passeriformes; family Bombycillidae; genus Phainopepla; species Phainopepla nitens. Next base: position 494,282 of record VXBQ01000649.1, on the reverse strand, counting down.
CCATTTTATGCATTGATTTAAAAATAATTATAGTGGAGGAAAATTACAATCAAAGTTGTGTATTCACCTATTCTGGGATACCTGCTAATCTGTTCTGAATTAATTTGAAGTGTAAGTGTGCCAGAAGGTTGTATTTCCTAGAAAAAGCTTGTTCATAACCATAAGGAATGAGCATGTAAGCACAGAGTAGTAACAATATATACCTTCTTTGAACAGGTTAGTACACAATAATACAATAATAGTTGACATAACCCTTTTTTTAAAATTTTTTGATCATATGAGCTTTTAAACTGCCATTATTATTCACAATGTTTGTCTTGGAATGCATGGGAAATAAACCCCCAGTATTATACAATAGGTACATGAAGGAAAGAATTCATAGTAATCTCCTGATCTCCTATGTCACAGTTACTGTGCTGGGGCATTAATGATAACAAACTCCCTCTGCTACCACATTGAAATGGTATTCAGATTTCTTTTATTGTGACCCTCCATGTCCTTTTACCTTTTTTTTTTTTTAATATATCAATTTCTCTGTCCCACTGTTACTGTCCCACTTCTCCCTGATTATGCCTTTCTATTCTACAGAGGATCAATTTTTTTTTCAGTATTTCTTTGCCTGTAAAATAACCCAAATCCCAGATTAAGAAGTACATGTATTGTAGAAACACATGCCAGAAAACTCTAATTGCTTCCTCAGTTTCCTGACAGTACTGAAAGCCTGGCACTCTGTAGGCACAAAATGAGAATAACAGAACTAGTAAAAAGAGTAATTATAATTGTTGTGTATCTGGCCACTATTAAGGTCATAGTTCCAAGAACATCAGCAGTGGAAAACAATTTATAGATTTGTCTGCAGTCTTCATTTTTCTGTTTTACTTAAGCTTTATGAGAAAACACAATACAAAGAAGGCTTAACAAAGCATACCAGTAATCTACCTGGGTCTGGAAAAGCAATAAGTTCTAGCAACATATTAATCTCACAGAAGAAAAAAAAAAAACATAGGGGAAAATAAAAACAACCTAATAAGAAAAAAAGAGTATCTTTGAAGTTGAACCAGTTACCCTGAAATTTTGGATTTATAATATACATTCTTTAGCAACGTTGTTTTATTGAACTTTGTCATGCATATGAGATTTCTTGCTGTCTCAATTTATAATCTTAAATAGAGGTTTAACTCTGATGGAGTTGTCACTGCTGCCTACAAATTCTACCATGATCCATAAACTAGCTTTACAAACTGAATTCCAATGGATATATCTGTGTTGAATCTCTTCTTGTTATTCAGCATCTTACTATATGCAGAAAGAGGTGACTTTCAAGACAAAAAAAGGTGGTACTTCAGAGGCAGTCTTTCAGAAATTGTGGAATTGTTTGCTTGTTTATTTTTCTAGTAATATTTTAGGCCTTTTAACTATCACAGTTAAAGTGTATAAGCTTCTTAGCAGTTTTATTTTTATTTTGAGTATATACTACGCCTAGTTTCTGTCTACTAGACAGAGCCTGATATTATGAGAAGCATCTCATCACTGACTTCTGGGTCCAGAATTTCCACATGAGATTTCCTTTCATTCAGGACACCTTGGACTGAAATAATGTCTCACAATCAAGCTGGACTTCAATTTCTAGTGAGTTCTTTGTCTTCAAACCTATTTTACTCTTGATTTGTTCTGCCCAGTTAGGCACCATGTCTGTGCTCTGGAAAGTTGCTTTACTACTCTTTAGTGTGCAAGAGCAAAGTAGTTTGTCCTCATTTGGCTCTCCTTGTCATTCCCACCCAGAGCACTCCCAGGCTGTGTTCCTGCTGTTCATCTTGAAATGATGCAGCATTGGTACCTGTGGTACTGCTCTTCCCTCTCACCTGCAACAGAAGCCAAGCACTGTTCTGGAAGCACTAAATTATGCTGCAACATCTGAAGGAATTAGTCATCTAAATTCTCAGTTAGGTCATCAGGATACCTATTCAGCAAGCCAGCTGTATTCAGCAAAATTTAATTTCAGACTTATCAGAAATTTAAATTTTGTTCTTTAAATGAGGTGAAATTCGTATCTGTAATTGGACCTTAAAAACTATTTTTGCGTCCCAGTCAGCATTTTTAAATACTTATGAAATTCAGAAGAGCTAGGTCAGCATTTATCTAAATTGAGTAAAATTGAGACAGAATTACACAATTGCAATACACTTTTATCTTCCCAAATTACCCTCCCAGGTGGTTACAAGTACAGATATACTCAAACTAGTTCATTTCAAGCTTCAAATTAGGGGGCAGTCAACTGGTGCTCAACATACACTGAAAAATCCACTTCTGTGGGATGATTTATTCTCCTCTGAGCTCTGCTCTGCTGTGAAATCAGCAGCTCAGAACCAAGGAGACATGTCAGACAAAGAGACAGACACTGCAGAGGGGTAAGCAGAAATCCTAGGGAGGGGGTTGCATTTGAAATCTTGCAGCAAACCTTGCTCTGTCTTGTTCTTGATCTTTACATGCACAAGCTATAAAGCTCCTGACTGCCAGATGTGCACCTCAGGATTTCCCCGCCCCACACCTCTGCAAAACCTGACAGGGATGTGAGTTGCACACACATCTGCTTTTGTTCCCACTTCAGCAGTAGTTTAGATGCAGCCTCCTGCAGTCTGTGGGTGAGGGCTGGGTGAGCAGCAAAGAGCCTCGCTGCTCAGGTGGAAGGAATGACCTTTCTCACTCGTGCTGGGCTGCGCGGGGCTGCTGCCCGAGCGTGGCACTGCACCCAGGGGCACACGGGGTGGCTGGAGCTCTCCAGACACTCGGTGTGATACCTGATCACAGCAATTTCTCTGGGCAGGAATCACCTCTGATTTGACCTTCCCGCACACCTTCCCAGCTAGACCCAACTTTTGCTGAGATACTGACTGAGCAACTTTCACAGCAGTTCCAAAAGTGGGTATCATCTGCCCTGCTTTTTCAGTTTGCTTCCCTCACGCTCCCTCAATATCAAGTTTAAACATTCACGTATTTTCTGTGTTATCTTTGAACTTGCAGTAGCAAATGTTTGTTTCCTTTTAATATGCATAGTTGAAGTGGTAAGGGGAAGAAAAAGAAAGAGAAAAGCACAGGATATTTATTTCCCTTCTAAACCACACTAAGAAATCTTCTCTATATCAGCAACTGGGGGACTTTGTGAGACAATTTCAGAATTGATTTAGAACTGCATAGCACTCTGTCTTTGAACTTAAAAATTAATCTGACCTGGGTTTTTTGCTTCAATGTTAGATGAGCTCCTCCTGTAGTAATGCTAACAGGAAGTAAACTTTAAGTTACCCTAATAGTTCCTGGTGACTTGTAATGTTGAACTACTGACTGCAAAGATTTGCACAAAGATGCTACAGATTAAATCAAATGGATTGTTAACCACTATGCCCAAAATACTTTCTTAGTACACTGCCTCAAAGACAATTTCAAACTTGGAAAGATCTGACTTTTTCACAGACACAGCTGCAAATGAATGCATTCCTACCTTGTGTGAATGTGCCAGAGAATATTGACATCAACCTTTGCACTTAACTCATAAATATAATGAAATAGAACCTATATTAATTATTCCCCAGCTGTTAATTATGGCCCAGTTGTCATAGGATAGAATAGTTTTAAATATGCTAAAATACTCTTTTCTATCTTTCTTGAAATTGCAAGTTACCCCAAGAAGTTTGTTTAAGACACTATAACTATAATATATAGCAAGAATGTTGATATGTAATGTTTTCTATAATTTCTTTCAAGGTCAGAACAATTCCTCATAATATATTTACATATTGCTCTATACAAACAAGGCCTGATTATAATTACTGTTGCTAGTCACTACTCTAACTACTTATAATGGAATCAGGTAAAACACGTGGTTTTTGGAGTTTCTATGGGTTTCATTAATGGTATACATTAAATATTTATGTGAGCTCCTTTCTATATCCACATAGGTAACAACACCATAAATGAATAACATATGACTCACCAAATCTTTTCACTAATTTCTGTAATACAATATCCCAAATTCTGCTGGTTTCCAGGTGAATCTTTGTGCTGGAATACACTTGTCATTTGCAAGGACTGAGGGCTTGGGTGTCTCTGATGTGGGACAGCAATCCCTTTTACCAAAATGATGCATATTTAGGAAGTTACATTGCATTGATTTTTAACAGGACCAGGGATCTTCAATCTTTAGCCCTCAGAGGTAGTTGAGAACTTGATGGAAATTAGTCAAGTGTAATTGGGCTCCTAGTCACATGAGAAGCTGTGCCCAGGTGCTTAAGCTGTTTCTGAGGACAGATGTTTAAGGGATTGTAAAAATGAATAGATAAAATAAAACCATATTTATTATTGTCTCCTTCACTTAAAATACTATATACCAGTTTGAACCTTTTGCCCAAAAAGTAAATAATCTGGGTTTGGTTCCTGTTTCAGTCTAAGGATATTTAGATCTCCCACCTATCTGAATTAGACATTGCATTAATTTAAAAAGATAACCACAGGGGGGAAAAAAAAGATAGAGAACCCAACACCACACAAACTCTCCACTAACCCAAGCCCCACAGTCTTGGTGGCAGAAATCATACTCAAGCAGCCTTGCGCCTGAGATGAACACTACTTACCAAGCTGTGGCTTCTGGATGCCCCAGATCTGGTGAGAGTGCCCTAAATGGATGGGGCATCATATCCCATCCTGCCCACTGATCCTCCAGCAGCAGCTCTCTAGTAAGGACTATGCAACGAGGTGCATTTCCCTCTCTTTTGTGATTTGCCAAGAACACATTTTTCTGTGAACTTTTAATTGTAGCTCATAATGTCACATATATTGATGACATTACTTCAAGTGACCAAATTGAGTTTGATCTAGAGGTTTTAATTTAGATCTAGCCAGATTTAGGTGAGTGCTAGGGAAACCAGCTTTTGAGGCCAGGCAGCCCTGCTAATGGGTATAGAGAGCTGCAGGCACAAGCCAGAGGGCTTCTCATTTCAGGAGCTACTGAGGAAAGTTTCTCTAGATCATACTTTTCAATGAAAAAGCCTAAAACCATTTTGCATTTGACCATAAGTCATCAAGATATTGTCACCACAGTTACTGTATCAGATTCAGAGGTGCTCTCTGAATGAAAAAATAGTGCTTTTATTTCTCCTCTGTAGTGCACATAGGATTACCTTCATTCAGTCTGGTGTCTTTATGCTAGCATGGCATATTTTCTCATTCCTATTTACTCCCAGATGCTTTGTTAATTAACTTTTCTTTGGAGCTTATGAAGAACATTCTCCATATTTACCGAGTCTTTTAGTAGGAGTGTTCTCTCTTCCTTTGCCAAAGTATACATAGGTTAACAGGTTTGAAATAACCAATTCATAGTGTTAGCCTGTGGTGGAGTATATGATATGTTTGGTACACAATGCAAATAGCAATAAAAAACTATACTTTGAAAGCTGACAACAAATAAATAGCTTGTTTTACTAGAAATTCTTATCCTTAATAAAACCAGTAATCTGCTTTAGACACCAAGAAATCAAGTTAACATTTTAATCTCGCTTATCTGAATGTTTGTATTTCATATTTTGTGGTTCTTTTTCTGCATGGCCTTGCTAGAAAATATAGTTAAAGTCAGATGTAACATAAATGTAGTGAAAAGTCTGTTTAAATGTTTTAAACCATTTGAGGTTATACTGTGAACAACTCTGTTTTTCTGGATTTTGAAACCAGTCTGACTTTTAGATGCATAATATGAATGGAAGTGTATACTAATTTACATGTAATTAGCATTGACATTTTGTAAGGCTGATACAGTTTTATGCCTCTTTTGGTTGTCTGTTGTAAACAATCCTATAAAGAGAGCATTCTGACATAGCACAGAACATACTTTGCTCCTGGTTTTCACAAAACACATAACTATTTTTTGGGATGAATCTACTGCCATCAAAGAAGCACGAACAGAAAGAGCCACTGCTTTGCTTTAGTTATACTGGGGCTTTGTACTTTTATCATATGTTGCCCTCTATCTTTTTTGTCATTTGGGCTTGGATGAAATGAATACCAAATGCCACTAAATACAAGTGGAAACCTTTCACATTTATTCTGAAGTGGCTACAAAGGGTACAGAACAGTAGAGAATCAGACTGAGATTAAGCTTCTGTTTAACTTGCTATATAAATTCAAATGAAGTATAACTTTTTGAATTGAGAGTGAAAAGGACATTAAAATAGACTTCAAAGAGGGAAAAAGTGAAGAAAAGTTAACTCCCAACTGGAATTTCTGTTATGGCAATCGGTCTTTCTCACTGTGAATCACACCATGAGCATATGTCTCTTCGAAGAGCCCTGCTGATTGCTATGGAGCTGTAAGATTTGCATCAGCTTAGGATGTAACTCAGTATTTCAGTGTAGTATCTGCTAACAATTAGCCATGAATTTTTTTACACAAACAAAGCCAAAGACATATTATTTTCATTTCCTCCATAAAGCTCCTTTTGCTTGCCTAATAACAGATGCCATATATTTCCTGTGCCAAAATTGATGCTATATTGGCAACAGAGCAGGGAATCACACGTTCAAATTTTATGTAAAAACACTACTTTAATTAACATCTGGCCACTCCCAGAGACAAAATACTAGACAATGTGGATCTCAAGCCAGACTTAGTATGGCAAGCCCTACATTTCTAAATACTTCTCTTCATTCTTTGTATTTCACAAGTATACTGAGGACTGTTGGCAATTAAATTTTGTGGTTCACAAAACTAAAACTTGTCCAGTATAGCTAGTGTTCAGCTAAAAGTCTTTTTGCTTTCTTCTAGCTTTTAATGGCCACCAGAATAAAACTTTAAAACACAGTTCTGGGGAGAGAGATTAAACACCCAATACATGCAAGAGAGGAAAAAAAAGAGGATGCACAGTTCTATCCACTGCTGAGGCCAAGTAACAAACACCTGGTTAAGACAGGGGAAAAGAGTGTCTCTTGTGATTTCTTCCTTTACATCAGAAAAATGCTGAGGCCGGTCTCAGGCACACTGATACCAGCCAATCTGGCTATTAGCATAACTGTTATAGTGAAATCATAAGTCTCTTGTGTTTCCTTCTTTTCCAGCCATAAAAAGGTGAGGCTTGGCTCACACTTATATCGAACACTACCATTAAATATTGTAGTTTATTTTCTCTTTAGGGAAATCACTCATAAGGGTCACCAGGCTAATCACAGCCCACTTTCAATCATTGGAAATGGGAAGAAAGTAGGAGTGAGAGAGGGAAAACAGACAGATATATTGTTAATGACATTTCTTAGCTTTGTAACTTATTTTTCCCTGAGACCTCTATGAGTTTCCCAGCATATTAGAAAGGATGATTCCCTGTCTCCTGAGCTCCCATTTCCAAAGAATCAAGCCAAAATTTTCTGAAGAAGTTTAGCAAGTTCTCTTTCCCTTTTATCCCTGCAGTTCATTTATTCTGCCTTTCTTTTCTTTCTTTTCTTCCAAGTGGTGTCTCACTGTCTGATCCATGAAAGCCTCCCCTCCCACCTTTTGGCAATGGGAGCAGAGTAACTGAGTGACACTCTATCAATAATCATTCTGGCTGCTCGAAGAAGATCTTGCTTGTTTCTTCCCAGCTGGCAAGAGTAGGAATGTACCCAAAGAGTTTACATCTGAGCTGAAGTTTATATGAGATACTGCAAGAAACTAATCTAAGCTACGTAAAAGCATTATTCAACTGAGACAACATTTCCTTACATCATCTGCTATTTTTACTGAACCCAGGTATTAAAATAGTATTGCTCCAAACTGTTCTGAATTGCTAAATGGCCTGGATGAAAATAAACTTTCTAAAAACACACATTGATTTCCATCATAACAATTGCAATCACATCCTTCCTTTTTTGGAGATAATTACTAATTATTTTCTTGGTCTAGAAACACAAATGACTCTTGAGTTCAGTCTCTTTCAGTCACCCATAAATTTATTCACCTTAAGCTGTATTGTAGTCCTTGTCTCAGGTCCCACCCTCAATCATCCTGGTGCTGGGAGAACTAACCAACAGCTACTCCTCCTTTGTAAGGTACAACATCACAGTCTGTCTTGAGGCCGTGAATCAACATCTCATCGTCAAAACAGACAAGAAACCAGCCCACAAACCAAAGCAGATTATGCTGTTATTTTGAATGATGAGCTTCCCAATAACTGCAGTTGGATTTAAACATATGATCCATTAAATACACATTCTTTAATATAGAGTACCCTTTGATGTTTAACTGGAAGGGATTTTTATGACTGAAATATGACATAATGCATAAGGGTAATCTACAAAAATGAAAAATGGCATAAACTTAACAAAGAAAAAAATGTAGGAAATCTGAGCCCACTGTGAGCCTGGGTTCACTTCTGTTGTCACTGTGCTCTGTTTGCACAATCAGGCTAAGATAAAAGCAAAGTTAAATGTTCTTCAGACTTAAAAGATTTGTTCCTCATTTAAAGAAGAAATGATGCAAAGTGAGAGATTTTTCTCATGAGTAATCTCTGAAGAGGTTTTACTTCTTTGAAGCCAGGCAGCAACAAACTTCATTCTATCAGCTTTCTCTAGAAGAATGGTAATACACATTATACCTTGCCTTTGAATTTGCCTTCTGATGTATTTCTGACCTGTCTGGCAACTAACTGTGCCCCAGACAATGCCTGTGGATTTGGGGTTTGTTTTAGATAGGCAATTTCAATGTTTCTACAATGTTTTGAAGAAATTTTAGGTGTGTGTTTTTAAGTCATGGTTTGCCACTTAGGCTCATATTCAGAGAATGATTATTGGCCTCATTTTGCAGAAGAGATGTAGCCTTTGTCTCTTTAAGATCTGAGAAAAATCCAATTAATTTAGTATTTTTTTATTCTCGGTCATTTGACTTTTATATTTTGGGAAATTTCTACCCCACATCTTTTTCTCCAAGGCATCATGATCTATAAAGTTTATTCCAGATATCTGCCACACTTCAGTGAGCTTAAATCCCTTTACTGGTCTGTTCTACAACCTGACTTCCAAACAGCTCTCTCTGTTTTTGCTGTTTATAGGTAAGTTAGAGAAGTTCTTTGCATCTACAAGTACCAGGTGCCATCTCACTGATATAGACAGCTGAAGCGTAATTGCAGATTGTTTTACCCATGTAGACCATGTCTTGATGACATAGCAGAGAGCTTCATTGTCCTCAAAAGGGGTAGTCAACTCCCACCTCAGAAGTCACCAGAAGCTGTGTGACCCCATTTTCTTGAATGCAAATTAGAATCTAGTACAATAAATAAATGGCAACATTTTAAATAAAATGGCACTGTACAGGAAAAAAAAAAAGCTTCCCCTTAGTGTATTTCAAGCTTGTATATCATAACTGCCCATTTTTACTTCAATTTTCATAACCTGCAGCTTTATTTTGAAAATGATGCTAAAGTTAATATATTTCAATATATTTTATCATTAATTCACAAAACTCATTATATGTACAATTGCTACAAATAACTTCCCTGAATTATGAGTACTATAAAGAAAAGGCAATTATTTTTTTCACTCCAGAAAATTTTGTTAGCTGCAATTAAGTAAGCAAGCAAAATTATGGCAGTAGTAAGAAAAAACATGATTAAAATTACTTGAGTTTGAAGCTAAACCTTAATGGAATTGATATTTAACAACTTTCTGTAATCTGACCAAGTGTGTTTATACAACACTCTTTCAAATGTTGTATTTAAAGTAATAATAATAAATTCTGTACATAAATTCTGTAAATTCGGTGGTATTTAGAGAAGCTGGATTAAGACACAGACCTGAACTCCATTTCTCATGCGTATTTCTGAACCACACAAACATGTGACTGCATGTGTGTACATGTGCATGTGTGTACATACAAGTATATGCACACACATGCAAAAATCTCAGTATGTAATATTCCTCATATAAATTACTGATACCCAGCCTTTTGTGAAGACTCAACCCTTCAGCAGTGCTTATGATCTTTTGTAAAGTTAACATTTTACTCAGAGATGCAGCTTAATCTGGTTACACTAATTATGCCTGCTGAAATCCCTGAATATGAGAATGAATACCTGATATATCTTTTCATACATATTGCTTCCTTTGCCTTGATAGTTTCAGCAAGGTTTACATTCACTACCTTTCAATTATTTTTGTTATAATTTTTCACCCTTACGCATTCTGTGATAAACATTGACATGTATGAGATCAAGTAATTCAAATTTTTTGCCTGTATCATGGGAAAAATACAACCCACCTGTTCAGAGAGAAATTCAAGCATTTATTGAAGAACACCTTCCCAATCATGAAAATTTTCATTCAGCATCTCATATCCATTTTATCCTTAATAAATCTTAGAAAACACCTGTTATTCTCCTGTGCGGATGTTTCTCTATGTAAACAGAAAATTGAGTGAAGCTTTTTATTTTCTCTTCACAAAAAATTAAACTCTACTTGCAGTCATGGGTTTTTTTCCCTTAGCATGCTCTAGCTAGCATTTCTATGCATTTCTAGCCTTCTGCATGTAGCTCTCCTTATAGCTGATCAGAGCAAGTCAACCATATGCATCCTGAAAAAAATTTTATGATGTTTTAGTCAGTTATTCTGAATTACTGATGAACTGCCACCATTGCATTCACTGCCATGAAGTTCCCAATCCATGCAGGGATACATAAAAACATAACTGTGTTTGCTATGTAAAAATGTAGGTGTGCTCTGTCTCTGACCACCTTGTCAGCTCTGTACCTGTTATACCTGATGGAACAGATCATCCTAAGTGGCACCATATATCTTTGCAGGACAACAAGGGAATCAGGTCCAGACAACAAGGGGTTACGAAAGGCAGGCACTGCTTGACCAGCCTGATCTCTTTCCTGTGATAAAGTGACCCACTCTGTGAATGAGGAAAAAGCTGTGGACATTGTCTACCTAGACTTCAGTAAAGCATTTGACACCATCTCCCACAGCATTATCCTGGAGAAAATGGCTGCTCGTGGTTTGGACAGGTGTGCTCTTCTCTGGGTGGAAAAACTGGCTGGGAGGCTGGGCCGAGAGAATGGGGGTGGATGGAAGTAAATCCAGATTGAGGCCAGTCCATGCCATACTCCAGGGCTCAGTACTGGGGTCAGTTCTGTTTAATATCTCTATCAGTGGTTTGGACAAGGGGATTGAGTGCATCCTCAGTAAGTCTGCAGATGACAACAAGTTAGGTGAAAGTGCGGATCTGCTGGAGGGCAGGAAGGCTCTGGCAGAGAGATCTGGACAGGCTGGATCAATAGTAAGAGCACAGCAGCATAAGGGTCAACAAAGTAACAGGTTCTTCTGAGTTATGACAAACCCGCGCAACATTTCAGGCTTGAAGAGCAGTGTCTCGTGAGCTGCTCAGCTGAAAGGGACTTGGGGGCACTGTCTAAAAGCGAGCAGGATATGAGCCAGCATGTGCCCAGGTGGCCAAGAGGCATCTTGGCCTGTATCATGAATACTGTAGCCAGGACTAGGGAAGAGATTGTCTCACTGCACTCAGCATTGGTGAAGCCACACCTTGAAAGTTGTGTCCATTTCTGAACCACTCACTTCAAAACATNCTGTAGCCAGGACTAGGGAAGAGATTGTCTCACTGCACTCAGCATTGGTGAAGCCACACCTTGAAAGTTGTGTCCATTTCTGAACCACTCACTTCAAAACATACATTGAGGTGCTGGAGCATGTTCAGAGAATGGCAGTGAAGCTGAGGAAGGGTCTAGAAAGCATGTCCCCTGAGGGAACTGGGTAATTTGTCTGGAGAAGAGGAGGGGAGACCTCATTGCTCTCTACAGTTACCTGAAAGGAGGTTGTAGTGACATGGAGGTTGGCCACTTCTGCTACACCTCAAAAGGAAGAATGAGAGGAAATGGCCTTAAGTTGTGCCATGGAGGGTTCATGTTGGGTATTAAAAAGACAGTTTTCACTGGAAGAGTGATTAGGCATTGGAATAATTCACCCAGGGAGGTGGTGGAGTGACTTTCTCTGGAAGTGTTCAGGAGGCATCTGGATGTGGCACTTGGGGTTTAGGGGTGATTATGGTGATGCTGGGTTGATGGTTGAACTAGATGATCTTGAGGCTATCTTCCTACCTTAATGATTATGTGATTCTGTGACTCTGTGAAAGTGTTCAGACTGCCTTAAATACATGGGAAAACTCATTACATTTGGAATGAACTGAGTATGTAGGTAATACTTGCAGCATTTCTTCAGACAGACTACAATAAACTGGAAACACATTCCCATTTATTTCAGTTTTTTTTATGGTTGAAGCCATTTCTTTGTATAATTTGTTCAGATGTTCCAGCTTTTTACTTTACAAGTCCTCTTTAAATGCAAGTTGTGTTTTTGTGAAGAACTGAGCAAAGAAAACTATTGAAATGAATGAAAAGACCTTTCAGTGACTTACTGTGCCTTCCAGATTTTTTTCTTTGTTCTAGCCAGGTTTTCTGAAGAAATCTCCGTCCCTATTTATCCACAAGAGTGTACCACATAGCTTCAGATGAGAAAGTACTAGTGAACTTTAATGGGAGTTCATATCTTTCTCCAATTATTCAGCACTGTCTCAGAAACTATCTTTCTAGATCTTTCTCCAGTTTCTTAGCATTCACAAGCAGTGCAAGACCTAGAATGCCTTCTCATGGCTGGACTTCTGCCCTAAATATAGGTTGATGAAGATAGGAAAATCCATCTAAAGTTTTTAGAAGTAGCTATAGGGTAAAGAAAGTGAGCTTGCTATCCTTTAGGATCTTCAGTTAAGAATTAGAAAACTGACTGCATCTTTCAGAATGGAAAAAATAATCACAATATAAATTAACATTCATAGTGCTTCTACTAGTGTAATTCAGTTTCTCACTGGAAATAACCATATACTCATAAAATAGTTTGAGCTGGGAGGGATCTTAAGTCATGTAGTCAAATCCCCCTGTGATGAGTGGGACCACCTTCAACTGGATAAAGTTGCTCAGAGTCTTATTCAGTCTGACCTTGAATGCTTCCAGGGATGAAGCACCTACAGTGTTCCTACACCCTCATGGTAAAACATTTCTTCCTTATAAAAAAAATTATTTCTAATATTTAGTCTGAATGGAACCTTGAAATCTTCCATAGTGTTCTGTCTTAAAATTGATATGTATATATATATAACAGCAATTTTCTTAAGCCTTTGAAGTCGAATGAGTAATGGATAGGTAAAGAGGAGAAGAGGGGATACATGGATTCCAGAAGTGAACCAAAATAATCTGGGATAGTGGGGTTTTTTTTTTGCATGTTTGCATGTTTGCAAGCTATCTGATCCAGGAGTGTCATCCCCTTTCATAATAAGGAACACATCTCTTCAGGGTGGTTCCAATAATTCAAGTAATTTTGAAGTGATCAGTAGACATCATATACATCATATAGCTTATTAATAATGACACCTTAGAGTATTCCTAATGTTACTTCAGTTCCAAAGAATTCTAGGAATTTTATCTTCTTCATTTGAATCTTCCTGTCTCTGTTATATACAGTTCCAAAAATCAAAAATCACATCCAATTGCTTGACCCCAGGAAAAAAAAAAATAAACTTTTCAGAATAATGTCATGCACAGTTTAGTGCTCTGTTTTATCTTTACATTCATTTTTTTCCACACATCTGTGTTGTTTCCCAAGGTGTCCAGAGCCAGCTGGATATACACTTGTTAAAATATATTCATCATTCTGTAAGTACTAACAATCATCAAGGTCCCAAGACAAAACAGTATTTCTTCTGTATTGGCTAAGAGTTAAAAATTGCAAGGACACAGACTTTAAAGAATGACACACAAGGATAAAATTCACAAAAATATTCTCATTTGAGCCCAAATTTAAAAATTTTAGAGGGTACCAATAAAGTGCACATCACTGGAAGAAAAACTGTGTGCAATCAACCAAACACATACATATATTTATCCCCTACCTAAATCCAAAAGACTTTATTGTACACTAGTGACATCCTCAGTAGGTCCCCAAAACCCAAGTAACTATGCACTTTAGTAGAAAGCCAGTCCTTTGTGGAGAGGAATATTTACATCACCTATCATTATGAAACTGATTAATAGGTCTCAATTAGGAGGGTACTCTTGCCAGTATCCATACAGAGACACTGAAAAGACATAGAAATTCCAAATATGCTCCTGCCCTGAATCCCCATATCTAGAGGAAAAAAAGGGAGAAAAATGTTATGTGTCTAAAATTAGGCTGTGAGGACTCCTCATAGCGATCAAAAGGAACTTAACCTGAATATGCAAACAAACATGGTGAAAATTCCAATTTAAGAAAAATTAGTTTGGATGAAACTAAAAAACAGTCTGGAACAATTTTATGATGGGGTATGTCTCTTAAAAGCTCTACTCTTAAAATTGGCCAAATTCTGATCAGGAGCATAAAAATAAACCTTCTAGCCCTGATTCTGTAGTCCCTGCCTTTTCTGTAAATTTTGCCTTCAAAATTAAAATGACAGGTGACAATGCAAAATATGGAAAAGGGTAGAAGAGGGTTAATTGGCTAAAGAAGATTAAAGTTTGTAATAACTGTTCCTTAAAGCTCTCCCAGCTCTGCTTTCAGTCTCCTTAATGAAATAATAAATGTATTTTTACAGATGTGCAATGGCACAAAATGTAAAAATTAAAATATCATCTAAAGCATCATGTCTTATTCACAAGGAGACTTCTGGTGAAAATAAAATCTCCGGATTATAGGAGGGTAAGCAGGAAGAGTCAATAGGGTTTACAAATCCCCAGTGTGTGAGATGATTCAGCATGGGTAATGAGTAAAATCTCTACCTCATTAAATGAAAAACTTCAATGTGTAGTCTTTTATAGTGACTGATGATGGAAGAATAAGCCTATTGGACATATGTTTTCTTTATACTCTCTATTTTTCTCATAGGCTCATGTGGTACTGTATTTTTAACTCTGGATAAGTATTTTAAGGATTTTCCTAGCTACTAATAAGGGTTACATAGCAGGCCAAATTATCTCTTTAAAACACACAAGTGTCCTTCACTCAAGGAGATATATAGGGTCATGGCAATCCTAGGCACACCTACAGGCTGGGAGGAGAAGTGATTTAGAGCAGCCCTGTGGAGAAGAACTTGGGGATGATGGCTGATGAAAAGGTCCACATGAACTGGCAGTGAGTGCTCACAGCCGAGAGCCTTAGCTGCACCCAAAGCAGTGTGGCCAGCAGGTCAAAGGAGGTGATTCTCCTCCTCTACTCTGATGATATCACACTTAGAGTTCGGCATCCAGCTCTGGTGCTCTCAACATAGGAAGGACATGGAAATGCTGGAGCAAGTGCAAAGGAGGGCCATCAAGTTGCTAAGAGGACTGGAGCACCTCCTCTACAAAGACAGGCTGAGAAAGTTGAGGCTGTTCAGCCTGGAGAAGAGAAGATTGTGTGGAGACTTCAAAGCACTTTCAGTGTCTGGCGGGAACCAACTATGAAGTGAGAGAGGGACTCTTTATCAGGAACTGTAGCTATAGGACAAGGAGTAATGGGTAGAAATTGAAAGAGGGGAAATTCAGGTTAGATATTAGGAAGAAATTTTTTTACTGTGAGGGTGGTGAGGCACTGGAACAGGTTGCCCAGGGAGGCTGTGGATGTCCCAACCCTGGTAGTGTCCAATGCCAGGCTGGAGAAGCTTTGAGCAACCTGGTCTTGTGGGAAGTGTCCCTGCTGGGACCAGAAAATCTATAAGATCCCTTCCAACCTTTAACATTCTATGATTCTATGATTAGGCACTGTTATCCTGGCACAGACTTAGCAGAAAGAGACCTTATGAATACCTATCGGCTGAAGCAATTTCAAAATTACTTCTTAACTTGCTTTAGAGGGTACTAAGCAAGCTCTTTCATAGGGATACAGGAAAGAAAGACATGTAATTCACTGTTGGGCTAAGAGCTGGGTTCATTTAAGGAGTTCCGAATCTGTGGATTGTGGAGAACATCTTTTGTAGGTGGGATCAAAAATACCTGATGTGCCTGTTAACACATATGTACAGATTAGGGAGGAGGTTGAAAAGTAATGTAACTTCCTATAAATAATTCCTAGCACTGTGTATGACTGATTTTAGATGCTGTAGCTCTGGGGATTTGAAACCTGTTGCTGGTGCTAGTCAAAATGCTGCCAGGATGATCATCATCATCTCTACACATTCCCATTTCTGCCCTGTATGAAATCTAAACTTTCATTATTTTACCCCTTATGTGTATCACATTTAATGCATGCTGATGACATAGGATTCCCATATTAATTTTACAGGCATTTTTAATTTTCCTAGCTCATTAGAAAGCAATTAAAACAACAACAATAACAAAAAAA
>VXBQ01000649.1:462187-477876 GCA_013400175.1 Phainopepla nitens | reverse complement strand
AAAAAAAAAAAAGAGACAAGTCTTTGTAGTTCTTAACCTTCCCTGAATTTGTGTGGACACTGTTTGTTCTGCCAGCAGATCCCAGTGATCTGTGTTATACAGCAGGTCCTCCCATCCCTCCTCCCTCTCCATTTTTCTAGAGGCATTTATAGATATTAAGATCAAATAATGTCAACTTCTAGCTTCTGGAAGATACAGTCTCTCAGATTTTCATGTGTTCTGTATCTTTCCAATGCCCTCTTTACCTCTTTCCAAGCCGAACACAAGCTATTTCTTTTCTTTGCACTTCACCTTATAGATATCTGTTTGCAGAGGGAAAGATACCAGCATTTAAACTGTCTTTATGCCTGCATTAATTTCTCTGGCAGCTGCCTGTGGTTTTAGAGAAGTTTTGGAAACATTGCTGTCTGTATTTGGGATGCTTTACCAATACAATGCATGGAGACAGCCAGAGCTCTTTGACATGATAGATGGTAGGATGAAATTAAGAAGAAAAATGATTAATTATCATTCATCAAAATAAATGAAAAACAGGTCTCCAAATGAAATGACAGGTTTAAAATGGAACATAACTCAGTTGCTGAATTCAGTGTCTCAAGATACCATGTGGCCGACATAGTGAATAGTTTCAAAGAGTAGAATCCAAAGATAAAAGCTTCATCAGAGGCATCCAAATAGAGTAAGCAGAATGTCACTCCACTTCAGAAGTTTTCATTCTTGTAATAACTAGAAGCTGCATTATATGATTTGTTGAACAGAGTCAGCAATTCAGGGTACTGAGCTAACAGAACTTCAGTCTGAACTAGGTGGACCAGCTTCATCTTCTTACCTTGCATGCTGTAATGTAAGCAAGCAGTGTATTCTTCCTTTAATAGAGCCACTGTGATGGGCACTGATCTTTAGCTGAACAAGTCTGCCTTTACCCTGAAAAATGCTTAATCCCTGTATCAAATCGAGAATGTGCTGTGCAGAAGTACAGTTTGTAGCTGGCACTGAATACCCCTAACTGTGTGGTACTTTCAGCAGCCAACTCACATTTTTGGACTGCCTTCAGAGTCTCCTGTTTGCAAGCTGTGAACACTTTGCACTTTGCACAGCCATCAGAAGGCAATTTTGTAGGCTTCTACATTTATTTAGAGCAATTTAGGTTTACTAATTTTTTTTAAGTACCCTCACCTTATTTCCGTATTTATTGCAAAACCTCTCCTCTGCATCTGATTTAAGTTTCTGAATCCTCTTCTTTATCTGTCTGTTATATCTTCAGGAATTTCTTATAGGGTTTTTTTGCTCTGCTCTCTCACACATTTTTAAGCATATATTGTTCTATGTAGGACATAAAATGTTTCTGCACTATGACCTCTTCTGTCAATCCACAGCTATGGTAAGAGCAATGTCTTATTTTCTAGAAATCAAGGGTCCCTTTCTTTGTTCACAGTATAGCAAGGAAAAAAACCGAAATGGAATATATTTCAAGTGTTTCACTGAATAAGCCATTACCTTGAATAAGGCTTTTGTAATGCCAATGCACTGTGACTCATGTAGTTCAGATGTGAAGCTAATATGCTGTTTGAAAATGTACCTGCTGCTGAGATGATTCCTAAACAGGGAGGCAAAGAAGTGATTATTAGATAGGACAAGACATGAGCTGAATTACTGAAATGTGCGATAAAGAAATCTAAGCCTCTACAATTTGCCTGTCAAAAATGAAGCTTTTAATCAATTTAATCAGTGTAACAATATATTAGCTCAGCAGCCTGCCATCTCAGCATGTAATTTTAACTATAAAGAACATTCTACAAACACTATAAAGCTCCAAAGTGCTCTTTAAAAAGTCTCTAAAACGTAAACAAGGTTTTTAATAGCCTGTGTCAGCAGGACTAGAACAAATCACAGGAATGTAATGGAAAAGATTTTTCTATTTTCCTTAAAAGTGTATTCTACAGCCCTTGTTAGATAACTTGACTACACCCTCATTCTTCTGTGGAGGCAAAATTTAACCTTGATTTGTCATCTTCTCTCCAAAATCTCACTATTTTCATGCCTCATGGAACTACTTATACTAATCTTCATTAGTTCTCCCAGGGTACTGAAATCATCCATTCTTAATTCCAACAGTATCCTGGCATACACACTAAAACACAAAGGAATGTTATAAAAGAGTATTAAAGGGTAGTAAAAATATTCACCTTCGAACTGCACTGAGGTGCAGAATAAATTTTCATAGGCAAGTATTACTGTATATTATCGGTAAGCTGAAAGAACGTGAAATCATCATTTAGATTATTTTGTTGTTTAAAAACATTACAATGAAGGAATTACTATAATTAACTTTCCCTCATGTTTTCAGATTGCCAGTGTGAAAAATGCCTCCTGAAGCCTCCCACACGCACTCAAGTCACCATGTATTTGAAAGTGAAGAAAGCTAAAGGATCAGACATGTATACAAGATGGCTTGAGACAAGAAATGGCATATATAAACAGATTTTTCTGTGTGACCATGAAAGCTTGCAGTAATATTTTACTGCATTATGGTCTGCAAAATGAACTTGAGTTCATTTGCGTATCATAAATGTACAGTTTTCTGTGTCCAGGAGACTGTGCAAACTATTTTTTGTTCTTCTACCTTCCAATACAATTTGCTTACCCACAATTATGGGAAAGGATGTCTTTGGCTTTAAACTTATATGGTGACTTCTCTCTTCTGGAGTTAAACAAGGAAGCAGTGATGGAACCTTCCACAGAAATGGAAAAGTGTTCTGAGAATTGCCCTTCTATCAAGCTGAATGTGAGAAGAGCCTGACGAAAACTAGCCCCCATAGAAAAGTATTTGTATCTTTGTTCTGTAAAAGGAGAAAATTAATACTCAGTTCCCAAAGAAGGAGACAGCATGTGCAAAAGGGCAGCAGCTGCAACATCACATTTAAACCTTAGAAGTTTATCCAACTGGAGAAACAGATGTGAATTTGGAATAAATATCAGGATACTTCCTCCTCAGTGCACTAGTAACAGGGACAAAAGGAAGCAGCAGATTAAATCCCTCGACTGCCATTTATGCCTGGGCAAAGCATATATGTGAGCTACCACATTAAAGACAGCTCTGCGAATCAGTCTAATCAGCAACAGATTTCCTCCCCAATCAGTAGTTTTCAAGTTTAATAGAAACGTTCAAAAAATAAAAATAAGTTTGTGGAAATAAAGCACACAAGACCATACATCATAGTCGGTGCACCAGTTACTTTGCAAAAGTACTCTCCTATCAAGATGTAGCAACTGCTCTACCTGTAAAGTGCAGTGCGATCCTGGCATGTTTACTGCTTCATATTTATTGTGCAAGTCAGTAAGTTGCTTTGAGAAACCTCTGATCTTGTCATCAGTTTTATAAATTGTGTTTTTCTGGGGTTCCATGAATCCCTGAAGTTTGCTGCTCACTTACAAGCAGCTACTAAGAAGTATGGGTTTCATTTTGTTCATTCCTTCTTATGCAGCTCTTATCGTATGAGTACATACGAGATGATCTGTCGACATCAGTGCAAACAGCCAGAGTGCATTTACTTCCATTACATATATAACCCTTTTAGAGCAACTCACATGTGGCTATTTCATAAATTTTAACAAGGTTGTTCAATCTTGAGCATAATTTACTTCAAGGAGTTTGTAGGGTCTGCTCCTGTTTCAGAGCTTTGCATTGTAAAGCAATAAATACACAAGTAAAGTTCTGATAATAGTCCTTATTATGCAACTGTAACCAATAATCAAACCCAACAAGGTATTTCCTATTTACATGTTGTATTAATTTGATTGACCATAAACAATGTGTTAGTTCTGGCAAAATAGATCCCATAGCATCAAAAACCACATCTTGTAGGGAAATCTAACATTCTAGGCACTATATCTCTTGTAAAATAATCCTTCTATATATCTATCAACAGCTAATTATTTTAGACAGTTAATCAATTCAATTATTAGTCAACTATTTCAAATCCTTGGCTCAGTAAATCTTCATTTTCTTTAACAAGGAGTGCAGTTACACAATGTTTTCTCTGGTAGGCAAGTTAGCTAAATAAGCCTATTTCCCCCTCCCTATTTTAGTGTTCATTCTCACGCTAATGCTGTATTCATCACCCTTGATACCATCGCTTATGAGGCCACTGTGTAAACAAGGTCACTTAGATTATTTTGATTTCAAAAAGAAATACTGAAAAACATTACTGCATTGCTGCTTATAGTGCAGAACAAGTGAGAATACAGAAGATTTTGGTGGAGGGCAGGAAAGCATTCAGGAAAAAAAGGACTTCTAGATCCCAGACTGCAAACAGCCTAAGGATTTTGAAATATGTGTGGCTCATTTCCCAGGAGAATGTTTTTTATTACCTGCATACAAAATATCTGGACGGAGCCAGAGGTCAACCTGGTAAACCATTGGACAAGAGCACAATGCCAACATGATTGGCAGTGGCAGGTTAGTTCTCTCGTAGGAACTCTCTGTCCTAAACTGACACAGATTTTTCCACTTTTTCATTCCAGTCACAAAATATAAACAAAGCCAAACTTGGCAACACAAAACTGAAAACACAAATCTTCTTGTTTAACTCAATTTCTAGTCATGAAAGAGTGGGTTTGCATTTATTTTTTCCTTTAGAGATCTCTTCTTCATTCTGGTGTCTCAGAGATGGCCAGAAAAACAAATACATTTGGGTTTAATGTTTTCTACCAATAGCAATGGCTCCCTACTCATAATTTAACTTTTTACAACTGCCTATCTGAGGAAAAATTCTCTCTTTATCTGTGGTGATTAGGCCTTAAACTGTTTCCACTGGACACTTTGTTAGGGCCAGGTGAGTAACTTGTAGATATTTTCTGTTCAAGTATCTGAGTTGTCTCCCTGGATCTTGCTCAAATCCTGTGATCTTTGAACAACTCAAGTGGAACGAGTTCTAAAAAGAAAGGTCTGAGGGACCTGTTGTCTTCTGAATCCTCCTTCTGGCCATTCTTGTAGGTGGGCATCACATTTACTAACCTCCAGTCGACAGGAACTTTACCAGTTTGCCAGGACTGATGATAAATGATGGAAAGCAGCTCTGTTAGAGCTTCCACCAGCTCCCTCAGTATACTTGCGTGAATCACATCTGGCCTCATAGACTTGTGTGCATCTAAACATATTATTTGCTCCTTTTTTACTGACTGTGGAGACATTTTAAAAAACAAGTTCTGATGTGGAGGTAAACTACAAATTTACCTGGTTAAATGAGACCTACTTTCATGATATAGCTTCTATACCATGTACATTCTTTGTTTTCTTGGGTGTGCCTTACTATTTTAAAGCAACTATTGACCAACTACATGACAATTAACCTTGTAAAATTTGTTAGACAGGAATAAGCAAAAGAAAGAGAACAAACCTATTTTTCACTTTACATTTGACTAGATTCTTCATTTTTAACTCATGAAGAGTTCAACATTTTAGACTAATTGTCAGATTGTTAATACATATGTATTAGAAGAACTATATGTCTTTATATGAAGCAGATTAGACAGATTAGATATGTATTTATATTATATGCCCTTAAAACACTTCTTTAAATGCACAAAATCCTATGTATAGGCAACTGTCTTTAAGACTTTTTCAAATGACACTGTAGCAAAAAAATAAACCTATATTAGGCTGATTTATTTGCTGACTTTTAAAGAAGGGCCTAAATTCTAAAAGATTGCAGGAGAAATTGTCAATCAATATTCTTTAGCCATTCAGCATTTCAACATTTATATATTCTAAACATCTTTCTAGCTTTTTTCCTGCAGGTATTTATGGGAATACGAATACAAAAGATACTATAAGCTAAACAGGAGCCTGGTAACTATCGTACAAAGGCTAGAATCCCTGGACTTTAATTCTCTAGAAATTACAGCTACAAACAAATATAATGTGACTTACATGTCAGGGGCATCATGATATAAACAAAGACAAACCTTCAAATTAAGAATCAGAACAGTAGTGTTTTAAAACCTAGTAGCTTTTCATAGATTCTTATTAATTCTTTTAAAATATATCTAGTGGCTTCGGTTTCAATCAATCACATGCACAACAGTCATATTTTTAGTTTAATACATGAAAAAGGCAAAAGTAAGGGGAAAAACATTACTTTGTCTTGCAATGTGTTTATCACAGCTTTTGCAGCCCTACCATTTAATGTTGTTTCAACAACTTCTGACCATTTTGTGATGTGATCCATTATTCCATCTTCCATTCTATTGAGGCATTTGAGCAGAGATCCCTCCTCCTCCCTGGAATGTGGAGACATCTGTTTTCTAGGGTCCTAAAAAACATTACACAGAGCTCTCCACGCATCTCTGACTCTATCAAAGTGACCTGACATTCATTCTCTGACCATAAGTCTTCAGGTCATTTAATTTATAACTTCTCTTTCTGTTCAGAACTTCCTTCTCATGTCAAATCTTTCCTTAGTATAATCTGTCAAAGATGATTCTTGGTTAACAGTTTTGATGAATGTACCAACTGTGTATATTTTACCTGAATAACAAAAATTGAAAGGTTTCTGTTATGGGGTTAGACAAACCTAAAAGCACAAAAAGCACCATGTCTAGACATTCCTATATATTTTTCTTGCAGAAACTGCAAATAATGCTGGGTGAACAGCGTCTCAGTTAAAGTCTTGCTTCTTAATCAGCAATGCAGAAAAAAGGCCATTCTCATTTTACAACAGATACATTAAATTTAGCTTCGTGTTCATTCACACAGTAACAGATACAAAGCATGTTCATATGTACTCTGATTATTAATGAAGTCCTATTTCTACTGACATAGTCACTAATTTTTTCATTGACTGATTTAGGAGAAAGGGAAGGAAAGTTTCAGAAAAAAGAAGTAAAATGATGCAACACATGGAACATTCCAGCCCCTGTCTGCCCTGCTCCTGGCTGGGCTGGGACAAGTCCTGACTGACAGGCCCTGCCCTGATGCCCTCCATGGAGGGTCCCACGAGCCCTGAGGTGTCCTGGCAAATTAAATTAATGTGCAAAGAAACGTATCATACTTTTTGAATTTAAAGTCTTTTGGCAAATCTTGTAAATTTAAGTGATTAAATCACAATATATTTGTTCCTTGGTTTTTGGGGGTTGGGATTTTTCTGGGTTTTTTGGGGGGGTTTCTTTGCTTTTGTTTTTAAGGGCTTTTTTTGGTGGGGTTTTTTGGGTGGTTTTTTGGTGTTTTGGTTTTGTTTGCATTTTTTTTGTTGTTGTTGTATATAGCAATAAAGCAGAGGAGGTTGTATTGAGGGTTGGATTTTTTTTCAGTCTGGAAATATTTGAGTCTTTTCCTAACAAACTACTTTTATATGTTGCTTTGTATACTCATGGAAATAATGGACTAAGTAATGCATCCATAAATTGAAAAGGATGCATTTTAAAAAATCAAATAATGTTTGTTACAAATTTCCATTAAACTGTAAAGTGCATTAAAATAATGGTTTAAGGATTTCAACTAGAATGAAACCATGAAAATTGTAGAATGAATAAAGTATTCTTGTCAGAATAATAATAATAAAAAAATAAAGGTCAAGTTTACTGTCATATATAAATTGAGCTAAGGATAATGAAAAAGTCTGTGACAGAACTATAATGAAAGCAGCCAAAATGATAAATAAAATTATGCTAATACGAATTTTTAATAGATCAATGGAAAGACAATGAAGATATACAATCCGCTCTGCAACTTGGTGTTTCAGTAGAGACAAAAACATCTTCCTCAAGCAGGTGTCCATGTGGTGATTCCCAGCCAGCACTATAACAAATGTAGTTAGCTTAAATATGGATAGAAATATATTCAAAGATAATATGAGTATGATGCACTATTTTAGACTTTGTCTTGATGTTTGTTAAATGGAATATCATATTATATTTGAGAAGGGATAACTCATTCAAAAAACCATAAGCTCACTCAAAATCCACAGTGTGCTTTTTCTTCTGGGTTTCCTTTTTAACAGGACTCTAACCTAACCACTACAGGTTAAGTAGAAGCATACATGAATCATATTTATCTTTAATTATTATCAAAAATATTCCCAAACCATCATTCATTACCATCACAAACCAGAGACATAAAGTCTCATCTAAGTTATACATATAGTCCAAATGTCTTGAGAGGACTCAAAACAAGGACTCCTGTAGCTCTAGGAGAAACTGGCATGACTATTTAAAACTGAGCCTGTTCTAAAACAACAGTGGGCACAGGAAATACCCAGGACACCTCTGCAGAGCAGTAAGAGCTCTAAACACGTTACGCACAGAGAACAAAATGTAAATAGCAGTCCTTTCTTTTTGGCCCCAGCACACCAATTCGTACAATAAAGAAGCAATAAACCATGTAGGGCTGCCACACCCTCTGTCCTTTCTGACTTCTTTTGCCCAGACAGACCCATCTCTTCCATGAAGACATCCACACAGTTCTAGTGCAAAGCCTAGGCTGGTATTCATGTTCAACCCAGGTTACAGAAATTAAATCCTAGGCAAAAATAGCCATTTGCTCACTTTTTTGTTATAACATATATAGATTTACTTTCCAGATTGGATTATCCAAATCCATATGAGAAAGCAGTTAATATGGTTCATAGTATGCTAACAGGAGTCTAGTCAATACCTCATGCAATAACTGAGGCATTTACTTTCCTCATGTCTCAGTTATTGTAAACTGATTCTGCTGGCAAAATAGATTTAAGAGAATTCTGTTATGTTTGTTTCAGTATAAATCAAAAGAAATCTGATGAAATTAAATTAGTTTTGCTGATGTGAGATAAATAGATGCACAAATAGATACAAATATATGCATATTTATGATTTTTTTTTTTTACATATATATATATTCACATGCACGTGTACTGATAGATGAAATTTTTGGTCCAACTGCTTCAGATTCCATTTGAGGAAGTTAAACAACTAAGGATCAAAGGTGCTTTTAAGTAAAACCTACAGGTTAAATGGGCACACTTGGAGAACAAAGAATATTAACAAAAAGAGCATGTATGAAGAGCTGCTTGTTTACAGTCTAATGGTCTGATGAACACAAGAGCTCATCAAACAATCCAAACAGTGGTCATTGGGAGTAATATCTTTATATATACACCTATTGTTTTGTTTTCCCATATGTACACAGAGCATGTAAAGATATAAAGTTCATTATTTGTTAAAACTACTACCAATTGGCACACTAAATTATATTTGCCAGACATCAAAAGAGAATACCCTAGAAGTAGTAGTCACATTTTAAGCATACTTACTGTACATATTACAGCAATTATTATTAATGCACCAGTACAATATTAAAATTCATTCCATCAGGCTGGAATACAGAAATCCCATTGTAACAAAATGGCCATAAAGTTTCAAGGGTTTACACACAGTGTGCAGCCCTCAGACTTGAGAGCAATCCTTGAGCAGAAAGGCAATAGAGAGTCTCTGCAACAGTTAGATCTGGAAAAGTTTGATACATGTTCAAATGGCACAGACTTTTCCTTGGAGAGATGCATGGATAACACATGGAACAAAGTAATAAAAATTTAAAACTTAAGTGCTATGGATAACTAAGCATAACATGTTGTGAGCTATTCAGATATATGTACACTGTAGGTTGCTGGAATCATCTACTAATGGGGCCTAAAGGGAAAATTATTGAGAGAGGAAACTTGAAACTCTATCTTTCAGGTGGACAGAATTGAGATGAGTTCTATTCTGAAATAGGAACTCTGCTTCAAGTATGTGTCCCATAAAACTGCTAATGAAAGCACTAGCTGGTATTTTTCTCATTAACATAAACTTAATAGGAAACAGATAGTTTCTGTTAGTTCATTTCAGTAACAGTCATTGAAAAGCTACAGATTGTAATGACGTTGAACGACCTATTCATTTAGTTGAGACCTGAATAACTGACTAGAGCTCTAAGAAATTAAAGCTGCAATGTACATCTAAGTCATTCATTTTTCATTATGACTCCTCCATCTTCAGAACCCACTAAGGGAAAATTTGTTGCATCATTAAGGCAACAATGATTTCTGAAAAAGAACAATTCATGCCTGGTTGATTGGCCCACTCTTAGCTACTAATGTTGGGCAATACTCAAACAGTTACATTAAAATAAACATTTTGATAAGTGCTAAGAGGCAGTCATGAAATTTCTTCCAAACTCCTTATCTGGTGCACACATCTGGTCATGAAAAGAGTATTGTGCAGGGATAGTTTTGTAAACATTTTACATCTAAATGTAACAGTGTCTGACAGATGATATAGGTAAAGCTGTGCAAACACTTTAAACATAGCCCAGCTGCAGCAACTGTCTCTGTGAAACCTGAAAAAGAGCTAATCAAAATACAGGGGCAAGTCAGCAGCAGCTGAGAGGAGCTTGAAAGATAGCAGAGATGTACTTGCAGCCCAGAAAGGCAATCGTGTCCCAAGCTGCTTCAAGAGAAACATAGCAGGCTGAGGGAGGTGACGTTTCCCCCACTGCTACATTCCCATGAGACCCCACCTGGAGTCCTGCTTCCAGCTCAGGAGCTCCCAATGTAAGGAAATCATGGACCTCGTGGAGAGAGTGCAGAGGAGGAACACAAAAATGATCAAAAGACTGGAGCCCCTCTCCTATGAGGAAAGGCTGAACTGAGGTTGTACAGACTTGAGAGGAGAAGCCTCCGGGGAGACCTGATTGCAGCTTTTCAGTACTTAAACAGGGCTTATGGGAAAGATGGGGACAAAATTTTTAGCAAGGTCTATTGCAATAGGACAAGGGCTAATGGATTTAAAACAAAGAGTTGATTTAGACAAGAAATGTGAAAATATTTTTTTACAATGAGGGAACTAAAGAAGGTTGCTCAGGGAGGTAGAAGCTACCCCATCCCTGGAAGTAGTCAGGGTCAAGTTGGATGAGGCTTTGTGATCCAGTGGAAAACATCTACATTCATTGCGGAATGATTAAAATAGATGACCTTTAAAAGTTTCTCCCAGCTCAAATTATTCTATTATTCTATGATGATTCTATGATGAAAATTGATTAGTTTACAGATTGAGAGTTTCCTCAGTTAAAAGCCAGTCTCCAAGCCTTACAAACTATAACACGTTCCACCAAGAGGTACTGATGATGTGACATGGAAAATGAAGATTGTATCAAGGGAAAAGCTATTTAATTTCAGCAGTTCCAGGCTCTGGAACTTGATCTGTACTGTTAAAAAAACAGAATCTCTGGTATGTCCTGTGTATATTTTTGGCCTTCACATTTTACTCCCAAAAGATTATGAGGACTAGACAAGAGCTGACATGGGCTAGGAGCCATCAACAACAAAGTTTGGGTGCAACCTCCTACTTTTGCAGGACAAGGTTGCTGAATGCAACGAATGTGCTCTATTCCACATCAGCTGTACTCATCTGTCCTCAGCACACAAGTACCGCCCACAACATATTTAATGTTCAAGAGAAACAGACCATGCAACAGATACATCTTGCTCCAGCGAGATTCTGGAAAATAAAATTTTTCTGCGGTGAAAATGGTCAAACACTGGCCCAGGTTACTTAGAGAAGCTATGGGATCTACCTTCTTAGAGTTCTTCAAGATTTGAAAAAGCCGTCATCAACCTGATCTGCTCCAAGAAGGGAGTTGAATTAAATGATGTCAAGAGGTCTCTTACAATATAAATTATTCTGTGACTTTGTGATTAAAATTCTCTTTCAAAATCCGCATTAGTCTGTGCATACAGGTAAGGATAATTTAATCCAAAAAACCCGTGGTTTCTTAAACTGGCATTATACTATCAGATAGATGAATTTTAAATTATTTTTATGAGATTAACTCATGTAATTTGAGTCCCAAAAAAGACCATTATTGAAAGATGAAATGAGCATTATTATGTTACATAAGATAAACAATAAAAGTTTGTGCATTAACTTAACAGACACATCCAATCAGCACATGAATTACATCTGGCAAATGTGTGTGAAAATGTATGAAAAATATCAAGTTCAAAAAGCAGCTGAAAGGGATCTGAACAGCCATCCATAATGACCAATTAACAACACCTCTAACACTAGAAAAGACCTGAGCAGCCAGGATCTTGATCATGCATGAAATTTTATACATGCACTTTTATTCTTTAAAAATTGTGAGTTCAATTAGATTGGTATCTTGGGGTCCTCTTTTTACTGAGCAGTTTCAAAAGCCCTGAAATACCTCAGCAAAATATGATCCATTTTCAAATGTAACTAACTCACGTAAGAAGTATTTCCCACTAGAAGTCAAAATGACCAATACTTTATACATTTTATGTAACACAATTATATGTGTGTGTCTATGTGTATTTTTCTACTATCAGATTCTTCATCATGAAGTTGTACAAAAAGATCATGTGTGTACTACCTATCATGGCAGAAATATTGATTTAGATATAAAACCAAACAGTCATTGCCAAATTCTTTCAAGATTAAAACAAATATCATTAAAAAGACAGATAATGTCTTGCAATTGTGTCTTGAAATAAACATTATTTCATGCAGATTTTATTGTTATTTTTCCATGACATGACATGATTAAAAACACAGAAACATTTGGGTGAAATTTGTATTTCTTATATTAAATGTATTTCCATCACTTTCTAGACTCTGAGCAAATCAAAATACAAGATAAATTGTCCTTACCCATGAATCATTTACAAAGATTACAAAAGTTATTAATGATTGTTTCACTTCTTGCTTACAGAGACCTTACTCACAGGGATCACTGGGAAAATAAACTACAACAGGAACTGTGTCAATGCATCCCTAATCTGCAACTCTGCAAATGAACCAAGTCCACATATTGGATCCTGGCATGTTTTTCAACACTGGCATGATTGATGATTAAAAAAAAAGTTAATTAACATTAAGGAGTATTAACCTCAATGATTTCTCTTCCAATATAAAAACCATAGTAAACAAGATTTCACACAGAAGAGATTATAAACTGAATAGTTAAAGAAGTATTTCTTTCCCACTTTAATCTAGGAGAAGGAGCACACAATCAGTTAAAACAGAGACCTAGAGGCTGGGGTCTGATAGGAGCCACTCCGCTCTGTCCTCATGCACTTCAGTCCAATTCCCCCTGATCTCTCTTCTCAGAGTACCTTAGGTTTGAATTCACTCCAGCAGTCCCTTTCTGACCTATTTTTCCCCTACAACTTCTTAGTTAATGTGCATACCCTTTTTCTCCTTTTACTTTATTTAAGCACTTGGACAATCACATCCTACAATTTCCCTTCCTGAAATTATACCTCTAGAAAGGTGTTGTCTGCCACGACACTAACTTTTCGGTGTGTTTTGCTTCCATTATTTTGATCTTTCTTTCAATATTTATTTGGACTGCAGTAAGGTTAGGAGAGGCATTATCGTACCTAATGCAATGTGTGCCAGTTCCCGAGAATTAACAAGTCACCAGGATTTATTAAACAAAACTGTGACCATTAATAAAAATGTATCAAATGTAATATTTTCAAGACTAGGAAATAAAATCCTGGCTCTGAAAGGGCTAGCTTTGCAATACATGCCTACAATCAGATTGATAGTGTTAGTCCTATAAAGCCCAGCTTTTCAGGGGAAACGCTGGAAAGGTTGTTTCACCAGAAGGAAAGCACTAGTAAAAAAAAAGATTTTTGGGGGAGAAATAAAACAAATGTAGAAGAAGAAAGAAAAATTACTGACTCACCAAAGTCTTAAGGAAACAGTGTATTTTTTTAATATATAAGAATATGTATAAGTAAAATGCATCTGTTAAATTATGTATGAAAACACATAGATTTCATACAGAGGCCCAAATTATAGTCTGTCTGTTAAAACTGATCATTTTCTTCACCACCCTTTGATTATGGGGCTTTAGACATGTATTATGCTGCCAAAGAGGATTAAACTGGATTTGAGATCCACGATGGTCCTATTATTTCAAACATTTAGAAACAGCCTTTTGTTTTTGTTCAGCATTAAGCAAACTGACAACCTTCAACTTACCCTTCCTGCTGTGGTACACTGTGTAATGTCTGTAGTCTACTTAGCTGGGGCTGATTTTCATTTTCAACATTACAGAGAAAGACTAGGAATGTTCAGTCAAAACTTATGTAAAATATAGCTTAGTCTATCTAGCAATGTTAATCTTGGCCCCAATTCAGCAAAGCTCTTAATATTTCTTAATATTCTAATTACATTCAGCAGAAGAATTCAAAATCAAATATATAACTAAACACGGAGCCAGTTAAAGGTTTTCAATATAATCTTTCTTAAAGTGTTGAAAACAGTAAAAACAAAATAAACCAGAACATTGTAAATCAGGAAGGACATAAGAAACATTTCTGATAATAAGTTTGGAAAAAGAATACATGAGCTTAATTTTTATTCTAATTGATATAAGTTGGATGTGGACTCTTAAACTAGAACTAGTCATATTGATACTGATCTCTGTTTGAAATGTCCTTCTCTCAGCTGGAGAATCAGATGGCTTCCAGTGGATGATGCCAGGCCAAAGTTCTCTCTGGATGCCTCTGTACTGTATTAAAAAAAGGGCTAAAGACTGAGGTCAGCGCTGGACCATATGACCCTTAACGCCTAATTTTTAACAGCACTTCCTGGCTCCTTTTCTGTTTTGGAATACTTGCTCTCTCCAAGACAAATTTCTTACAGAGGTGACTGGCCCTAAGCATTGTGGACCACAGCCAGCTGGCAGCAGTCAGCCTTTCAGCAAAAGATCAATCCCTGGACTTTTACTTAGCAATATAGATGGAACTTCAGCTTCCATGGTTGGGAAATAGCTCAGTAAATTAAGCTCCCTTTGCAAGGTGCCTTGCTAAAGCTCACTCCTTCCCCTACTTTTTGTCTTCATGAACTCTCTTCTGTTGTAAAGGTTATGAAATCTTTTTATCTCTATAAATGGATTTCTCAGTCTCTCTGTTTTTCTACAGCTAAAATAGGTTATCTTCCCTCTGTCTCAGGTTCGATAGAACTCCTGAAAACCTTGAAGAAAAAATTACTTTGAAAAGGATCAGTTTAGGTTTCAAGTAGCCCTTTCTCTGAATTAAAGGGGTAGATAACCAAAGCATAAAATTAGAATCTTTACTGTATCACCGAGTTCATAAGTTGTTCTCATTCTTCCTTTTTCTTGACTGACTCCCAAAAGCAGAAATCAGATCATGAAACAGACAAATATTTCAGTCTGTTGAATATTTTGTGTGTTGCATTCTACAGTCCCAGTTAAGTCCTTTCTAATGCTTAATGTCCAGAAAAATTACAGTAAAATTCTTGATCTGAAACACTTGAAATTCTTGAATGGAAACAATAAGAAGGAAAAAAAAATCCAAAGCAAGAAGATAAACTTCCTTGGATGTCCTGATGAAATGCAACATAGATTCCTTAAAGGTATTTCCAACAATCATACATTAGCTACCTCAGCCTGTTAGGAATTCCCATATACATTGAGTTTGTGTCTTGCACAGAGAATAAAGCCACTCTCCACATCCATTTGTGCTCTAAGCTATGTACTTATGAAATTTGTGAACAAGTTTTGCTGTAGTTTTGGATACAAATTATTTTAACTGTGCACAGGGAGCAAATATCCTCTTCAACAGATTATAATTTGCAAAATAGGTATTAGGGCAGTGAGTGTACTGAGGAATAGCTGA